>JAFFST010044781.1:4322-17191 GCA_022414735.1 Noturus placidus | reverse complement strand
TGTTCCGAAACACTTAAGTGTGACAAACATGCAAAGGAACAGGAAATGAGGAAGGGGGCAAACACTTTTTCACACCACTGTATATCAATAAGAACCAACTTACCTGATTGGAAAGGTGTTCTGATAGAACCACCACACTCATGCCAGTGTGATTCTGGCCACTGATTATGCAGCATGACAGTGATCCAAAGCATAGGAATAAGTCCTAGTCCTAGAAGTAAGTGAAAGACTGATCTCCAGTTACCAGAATCGTTTTGGCTGCTAAAGGTGGTACAAACAGATGATAAGTTTTTCACATGTGATAGGTGTTGGATACCTTTTTGTGCCTCAATAAATACTGTATTGTGTGTTCACTCTAGTTACCTTTGTTTTGTGTTGTATTTCCTTTGAAGATCTGAAACTATTTAGTATGAGATATACACAACAGAAAAAATCAGGAAATACATTTTCACAGTACTGTATGTGAGAAAACTGTTAGCCTAGTTAAATGCAGTAATGAAAGTAACTAACATTATAGAATTTAATTGCCTGTCAATGAAGCTTTTCAAGCCACCTTCTGTCTCTGCACTGAAAACAGACAGTTCTTTAGCGAACCCACCCACTCTGTTGAATCTATACAACTCTGTTCTGGCTGAGAGCTGGGATCATTTCTAAACCTAACACATCTGAAGAGAAAAAGAAATGAAATGAATACAAACAAGACCCATTGCATCCATTCATCCATCCATTTTCTCTACCGCTTATTCTACATAGGGTCACAGGGGAGCCTGGAGCCTATCCCAGGGGACTAAGGGAACAAGACAAGGGACACACTGGACGGGGTGCCAACCCATCACAGGGCACAATCACACACACACTGCAGACAATTTAAAAATGCCAATCAGCATGTCTTTGGACTGAAGGAGGAAACTGGAGTACCCAGAGGAAACCCCTGATGAACAGGGACAACATGCAAACTCCACACACAGGGCAGAGATGGGACTCAAACCCCCAACCCCGGAGGTGCAAGGCAAACTTGCTAACCACTAAGCAGATTTCGGTATAACGCATCACTTTGTATTCTAATGACTTTTTCTGATAATGCAATAATGTAACGCATTGCATTTTAAATTGATGTAATTTGAAAACAGTTACTGATGTCAGTAAAATTGTTACTTGCGTTATAAATTTATTAATAAAATACATTTTTAAAATCCCTTTTTGCCCCTACGATTTTTTCTTTAGCCACGAATAATTCTCCACTTAGAGAAACCTTGTGTGACCGCCCTTTTAGTCTTGAAATTAGATGATTAGTACAGACATAGACAAAAAATTTTCAGGATTAGTTATGTGGTGGGAGGCTATACTGGCATAGCAGGTAGCATTACTGCCTCACAGCTCCAGGGTCCCGGGTTGGATCCTGAGCTCAGGTTATTTTCTGATGCTTAGTGTTTCTATACACATCCATACAGGTTTTTCCCGGTTTTCTGGTTTCCTCCCACCCCCCAAAATACAAGCCAGTAGGTGGATTGGCTATGTTTTGCAACAGATGTCATGACTTCGATAAACGCCTGTTTGGAAATCGGTAAAAATCTAAGACAGAAACATTTGTTGTAATTTTATCTGCAATGAGATAAATGATACATACTTTTTCAATTAATAGAATATTACCATACGCAAAGTATGCATTAAATGACACGTTTATTCAGGCACAATGCAGAACCACTACATATGTAAGGTATCATATGGATATGGATAATTAATGAAGGCCTAGGGATCATTTTACTGCTTCGGAAAAGTATATAAAGAAGTTTGTGTATGTACAATTTAGACTTCCTGCAGACAGTCTCACTTTATTGTTTCAATAAAGTTTAACATCTACCCAAGCTCTGTCTCTGGGGTTTTTTTCTTAGGCTGAAAAGATTGATCCACCATTACCGTGACCACGATAAAAAGGTTTCTGAGAATGAGCGAAAGAAGAGTTATCCACTCTTTTACTCTTGTTATTTGCATTCTTGCCATTTTATCAGTGGTAACTCAGTATCTTTTAGCTCGCATTGGCTAGTCGAGGATGCTAGTAATCATGCGAGGCCACGTGGGTCGGCTATGTGACGTCAGAAACTCCAACTCCCAGGAAGCCTTGCACATTGTGAACTCCACTAGCACTGGCTGTCGGGTCTTATGTGTGCAGAGAGCCTGGGAGCTTCGAGCTTTTACGCCACGTTATCATCATGTTGACACAGCCACTGAGATATTTACTCCGGGTGAGTATAAAAGCATGGGTTTATTTTATTTATTACACGCTGTTAATAAGACATTCTGACGGTTATGGATGAAAGCGTGTTTGATTGGTTAATCTGCTGCAGTAGCTTTACTGTGTGTTACGCACAATAACAGTCACGTGCTTATAAAGCAAGCCAGTGTAACATTCAGCTGGGCTTTTCTGCAACCCGAATACGTTTACGAGTACGGTTGTTGTTGTTGTTGTTGTTTTATTTGCTGGCGAAAGTATTTTCGTCGTCACGTGTCGTGTAGCGTTTCTAGCTAAGCAGGAGTTCTACAAACGACAGGTCTCGCTTTACCGACACTGTGATAACGGAGTCGACTCTGAAACGTGTTTTACTTCTCGGGGGTGTGTTACTTTTATCTCCGCTTGTCAGACGGGTATTGCTTCACTGTGGGGTGTAGCTGTGTTTCAGTGCTGCAGGGAAACTTCCTGCGATGATTCAACTCCTACATGAGAACTTCTCCAACCGATGTGTCGGTTCATGGAAGAATCGTTTGTTTTGAACGAATCTTTCAATATGACTCGGGAACAGCGAGTCGTCCCAGTGAGCTGTCGACTGCGCATGCGCATCACCCAGGTTCTGTAAATCGGGTTTACCGTTAACGTGGCAAAAAGCGCTTTACACTGTGTCGCATTAACCCATTCACACACACCATTGGTAGCAGAGCAACTTGGGGTTCAGTGTGGAGTCATCCGGGCCGGGAATCGAACCGACAACCCGCTCTACCACCTGAGCCACAGCCGCCCTATACCGGAAACAGAAATGTTTAGTTCAACTCTCGAGTCTTCGGGTCAGAGTTGTTCGTTCTTCCGGTGCAATGACAGACATGACGCGACTAAATAAAGTAGGTCTCGGATCAGGAGGTGAGGTGAACTAACAGACAGCATGGCCTGAAGATCTAATGCTCGACTGTTCATTAATCATTTCTGTTTCTCATAATTCAGCCCTGGTTGCATTACTCTATTTTTAAGTACTAGATGTGGGGGGAGGATTCGTTCATTTTGCTGAACGAGATTCATTACATTTATTCATTTAGCAGACGCTTTTATCCAAAGCGACTTACAAATGAGACACACTCGCACACCAATGGTAGCAGAGCTGCATGCAAGGTGCTAGCTTGCCATCGGGGGGCAACTTAGGGTTCAGTGTCTTGCCCAAGGACACTTCGGCATGGGATCACCCGGGCCTGGATTCGAACCACCAACCCTACGATTAGTGGACAACCCGCTCTACCGACTGAACCTCAGCCGCCCCGGATTCAAAGATCCGAATCAGTGAAATGATCTGAACTTCCCATCACTACAGTGCTGCCAGCTCTTTTCAGGGGAAGTAGTAAATGCATGCTCGAACAGGCGCTGGAAATAGTCAGGGGACGTCATGAGCTGATATGCATACCAATTGGATCGTCCTGCTCATTTGTATATCAAAATGCTTCATTGAGGGAATGCACGTGACATCACGGTAGGCGGAACTCGCCGCGGTCACTCACACTGTGCGGCAAAAAGACTGAGCGGCAGCATTATTGTGCGACATGAATTCACTCACGGCAAAAAGACTGAGCGGCAGCATTATTGTGCGACATGAATTCCACAAAAACACAGAAAAAAACGCATCTAAAATGGGGGGGGCTGTTGCGAGGTCGACTGTGCTACCAGATTCAACAAGAATTCGGAGCTGTCTTTTTACAGAGTGCCAAAAAACCATTCGTTTTTAAACAAAAGTCCTTTTGGCATGTGGTGTTCATGTTGTACAATGATGAATCATTTGCTACATGTTTCTTTTTAAACTCTGCCTCTGACGGTGTTCACAAATATATAACGCTAGTACGTGGAAGCAGTGTTAACTGCAAACACACTAGGACTTGCTAGCTTTCGGTTTACCAGATACAATTATAGAATAAAATAAAAATATTTGTACATACAATCAGAATGTTTATTGGTGTTCTTATCACTTTAATTTCTCCAACAAATCTCACCTTGCTGTAGGACTAAGAGTCAAGGTTTCTGGATGCGTTCTGGCTTTGCTTAGTGTATTTCCCCGGCATTGAAATCGGGTACATATAAATGTCGGGGAAAACCGACTTCTGACCACATGCCAGTGACCATGGACCACAGGTTCTTGGGCAAGTTGTCAGGGTCACTGTCGAGTCCAACTGCCTTTAATTTAAGCTGATAATTGTTAGTTATACTAGCGTTTTTGCAGCTTCCCCCATTAAAACTAGCCATTTTGCTGGATGTTTTACTGCTCAGTCCGGCCGATGGGGCAAGTTCCGGCAGGAAAGTGACGTCAATTATAGGTCTTATAGAACTCTTTAGATCTTGGCATGATGACACTGCACATCTCAATATCATTTAAAAGGCCAAACACCCCATACTTTGATTTTCTTAACACAGAATTGTTTGATAAATGATTCAGTTTAATGGGGGAAACATAATTGGTGTAGAATTTAGTTTGATGTCACTGTAAATATCCATGTATCATTTTCTGCTTAGAATTTCAGTCCCCCCCCCCCCCCCCCCCCATTTCAGCAGATTTCGGTAGCTTCCTGAAGTTGTGTTTATATTTAAAATGTGAGGGAGTCTCCATCGCATAAGGCAAAAGCTGGCACTTGGGAACACTTTGGATTTCATGAGGCTGAGGGTAAAAAAACCCCCACAAAAATACAGCCATTAAACGCTTTGGAAACAGCCAATATGAGGAATCCCATGTAGCATTTCCGGTCAAAGCTAGCGCTTGCAGGAATACTGTTACGGTTAATCAGAGAACCTTTAAACATACACGTATCAAAATCGTCACCCAATGCTGATACGGCAAAAATAGATAACTAAATCTATATTTATTGCTAATGGTCTGTGCCCTTAGTCAGTCGAAGAAAAAAAAATTAAGCTTTCATTTTCTGCAATACACCGTGGAGCCAAGGTGTAATATCACACATACACGGCCATACTATACTCTACAGCGTCATGCGTGAGAAATATGGGTCTAGTGTCAGTAATGTGAGATTTATGGACGCCCGTTACCACTTGTTGAGGAGAAGAATTGTAATTGAGGTGCAGTTGAGAATCTTTTATAATCTAATTTTAACCTGCAGAATTGTAATCAAATCAAATTGCGAGTCATGAACTTTATACAGCTGTGGCGAATGTATCAGTGAGGATCAGTATTAATGGCTTTGTCCTCATGCCCCTTGGTTTTTTTTTTTTTTTTTTTTTTGTTGTATGTGCTTTTTCTGTCCTTATTGCTTTCAAGGAATGTCCTAGTTCAGTGTTGGAAAAATGCCTTTGAGTCCCAAAATTGCATTCATCCATCCATCCTTTTCCCATACCGCTTATCCTATACAAGGTCATGGGGGAGCCTGGAGCCTATCCCAGGGAACTGGGGGCACATGGCAGTGGACGGAGTGCCAACCCATCGTGAGGTAGAATCACACATTCACACACTATCGACAGTTTGGTAATGGTAATCTGCCCACAGCGCATGTCTTTGGACTGGAGGAATAATCCGGAGAATCCGGTGGAAACCCCCGAAGCACAGGGAGAACATACAAACTCGACACACGCAGGTCATGGTGGAGGTCGGATTCGAACCCTCAACCCTGGAGGTGTGCCGCGGTGTGGCTGAAGCTTTTCTAAGCACTTGGTCAGTTTGCCAAGTTGAAGCTTTGTTCTGCAGCCAGACTCAACTAGATGCATCTCGATCTGAAAGACCGAGAACACCAAGACCCTTATAATCCCAATTTGATTCATTGAGCTCTGGTTGCATTGTTTCTTTCTCCGATCCAGCTGACAACTCATGGTCTCCGTGTAATCATGTGACTTAATAATTAACTTCTGCTTGTGCAATATGGGTTTCAGAAGAGCCAAAGCTCACCTCTGTCGGCTGCCAATGAAATTGATGCTTCGGTCGCACACCCTCCGCTGGGCTCAGAAGAGACGGACCTGAACATCCTGACACACAGGACGTATTCATAATTAACTTGGCTTTGGTTCTTGGCTAAGGTTTCTGTAAGAACTTGGAGACATGGTGTTTGCATGAACTGTTGTTGTGATCTAAATAAAATTTAAAAAAAAAAACTAGTACTTTTGAAAGAACAGAACCAGATTCTGTAATCTTGGGCCGTGTATAAAATATTTGTTTATTTAATCTTAATCCTTTATACGTGTATCAATTTCTGCAGAACTGTTTGTTTTGGATAAAGTGAGATAAACCCACCATATTTGGATCAGTCTGAAGGTCACTTAATAATTGATTAGATTATATATCCGAACGGTTTCATGTTTATTTTTAGCCGTGCTCTGCCGATGTCCCAGATTTGCAGAAGTGTACGGGTGGGCGGGGAGCGCTCCAGCTGCCCATGTTCGCGATGGCACGACACCGCTGTCAAATCTAGAACTGATTGAGTGTGCACTCAGAAATGCAGCGTTACTCTAGATGCATATTAAAAAGATTTCTTCAGCACCCTTCACGTTCCTCTGCTCAGAAACCGCCGATGAGAAGCAGGTGAGCTGTTTCAGTGCCACTGAGCTCCGTATTCATCTCTGCGACACCAGATGCACCCCATCATGCACTGGTGAACATGGACTGACGCGTTCCAGGATCACCACTCGTATTCGAGTCCATCTCTAGGATTATGGCGATAATGTTCCCCGGTCTCGGCAGGAAATTGGCTTTCCACCCTCTTGATTGTTCTGTGTCACACGGAGAGAGCCGAGGGCTAGAGGAGCAGAACTCACTTCCATCTCTTGCTCTCTCTCTCTCTCTCTCTCTGTGTGTGTGTGTGTGTGTGTGTGCCCATGGCCCGTGTCATCCTCAGCCAAATCGCCAGGTAATTTGTATCGGCTGCTCTCCTATTAGTCCCTGACAGGGAAAGAGAAGAGCACGTGTCACTCTGACTGATTCTCCGTTTGCGGACACTTTTCAGCTTGCTCTGTCTTGCGTTCCACGCTCATCCTCCGTCACCCCACGTTACAAAGCTGATTGTCGTCCAGCGAGACCGTGATGGACAGCAGTCATCTGGAAAATTGACTCCTGGTCTTGAAAACAAAAATAAAAACAAAAAATAAGTCAAATGAAATGACTTTTTTTCTTCTTTTGGGTCACTATCTTGCGTGACTCAGGAAGAACAGATGTGAAATGGTAACATGACAAGTGTGTGTAGACCATGCATCAGTCCTTCCAGATGAGAGGGGTGTGTGTGTGTGTGTGTGTGTTGCTGTGTGTAAGTCTCCTGATGTTTGGTACAAAGTTCTCACTTCAAAATTCACTTTCAGAGCCTTCAATATCTCTCTCTCTCTCTCTCTCAAAAAGTAGTTCCATTCCTTATCTCTTATCAGCTGTAATTTTCATCTTTATTTTTGGTCCCCATCTCTTTAATATTTAAATCTGAGCTGCGAGTGTTGATCATGCCCAGGTGCGTGCGTGTGGATTAGTCATATCTGTAGTTTCTCTGATGATATGCAGCTTTGTGTGAGTGACTCGAGCTGATTGACAGACAGTTCGGAAGCATCTGTGGGACACCTCTGTGCTTACAGCTTGTCTTAACTCGCAGGTTGTCTGTGCGTATATACACAGACACACACGCGCACACACACTTCAACATTACTCCAGTTCCCCCTGTATCACAATGGCTCTGTGTCCCTAGTGGTAAAGAAGACAGCAAAGGACAAGTCCTGTCAGAGAGTAATGACCTGTACTGTGTGTGTGTTTGCACGTGCAAGAGGTGGCCCATGAGAGAAAGGCGGACACACTCCGTGGTTGTGCTGGCACGGGGCACTGGTGCTGACAGAAATCCAGAGAAGCTGTGGCACTATTCTCCGTGTTACTGTGCCAGTGCAGCTCTCATAGGCAGGTTCTAAGGGTTTTGCTCTTTGGTCAGCTGTAGAACATCTTGCAAGTCTGACAGCTGTTCAAGCGACAGTGTGTTTTCCACATGCAGGTTTTTGTGAAATTTATAACAATGAGGCATAGGACCGCCCTTGTTACCATATCATGGTATCAAGTGTACAAACTGAGACATCGTTCCACATCTCCGTGGTTGAGCTTTGAATGGTGAGCTTCAAATGAGATCCAGCTTAAGTGTGATTTCAAGTTTAATTACAGTTGCAAGGCATGAAATCTGTCTGCACTAGCTAAACCACTATTTCGCTAGTGATTTTTTAAAATTTTTTTTTCTTTCTTTTAATATTTTTTTCTCATCATTTGAACGTGTCCAGCTAACCGTATGGCAGTACTCTAAAGATAATGTAAAAAAGATACCATACAATTGAATTCACTACTTTACAAATCTGGAGAAAGTTTCAAAGTGGAACTTTCAGAACAAACCGCTGTGGATAAAGGTGTAATGTTTTCCAGCATGTTTGACTGGCAATTCAAGCATTCAGATCTTCAAGTTGTTCCTCCGGCTGCTTCCGCCACAACCCTTCCATTTGATGCTGCACAGAGTGCATCAAAGCCGGGGCCATGGCTTTGAGTGCCCGGGAGTAGCCGCTAGACCCCCACGGAACATTTAGAACCTGTTTAACTGCACAATGGCTGCCAAGAATGACAACGAAGCCAGCAAAGCTTGAGGTTCAGTCACCGTTTTGTTGTGTATATGCTGTCAAGGTAGCGTAATGGTCATATGGTCGGGGCTTGACGAACCAGGGAAGGATAGGCAATGATCCAGAAGACCCAATCAGAGGGCGAATGTGGGCTGAGCCACGCCTTCAATTTCAATTGTCTTCATTTTAGTCTGTTTACAGTGACACGTTCTAAAACTAAAACGGGTCTTCGGCGTTTCCAAAAGTCTTCTTCCGGTAAAGGACTCCATTCATCATTCCTTCAATTATATAAAGTCTGCCAGTACCAAAAAACAGCCCCACACCATGATGCTTCCACCTCCACACTTCACTGTTGGTGTAGTGTTTTTAGGGTGATGTGCAGTGACCTTTCTTCTCCAAACATGATGTGTAGTATGACAGCCAAGAAGTTACATTTTGTTAGTGTCTGGCCAGACTACACTCTCCCAGTGTTTCATAAACTTGTCCAAATGAGTTTTAACAAACTTTTACCGAGCTTCAACATGCCTTCTCTTTAGTAATGGAGTCTTTCGGGTTGACCGTGCATAGAGGCCCTGGTGGTAGAGTGCATTGCCTATTGTTTTCTCTGTGACAATGGTACCTGCTGCCTCCAAGTGTTTCTGGAGCTCTTTCTGAGTGGGCCTTGGGATAGTCTTCTGACTATTCTTCTGACTCCTTGGTCAGAAATCTTGCGAGGAGCTCCTGTGTGTGGCCGATTGATGACGGAGTGATGTTGCTTCCACTTGTGGATTATGGTCCCAACAGTGCTTACTGCAAGTTTTGAAATACATCTGTATCTGATTCCATCAATATGTTTTGCAACAATAATGATGCGAAGGTCTTGGGAGAGCTCTTTGCTTTTACCCGTCATGAGATGTGCGACACCTTGGTAATGTAACATTTCTTGTGCGACACCTTGGTAATGAAAAAGCCTTTTTATAGAACATCAAGTTACTAATCCAGCTGATATTAATTTGCACAGATAGGGGGTATAACTACTTATGAATTTCAGCTGGTTCCCTTCCATACCTTGCCTTGGAGAAGTAATTTTTCTTGGCATGTTCATACCTCTTTATTACACAACTTTATTTATGGACTTTAATGTTGTGAATTCTTTATATATCCAGATTTCTTGAGTTAATACTGATGTCTGGTGAAAATTTCATGTGAATAGCCTCATTGGAAATATATTTACTGAAAAAAAATGTTGACTCATTCAATACTTTCCCCCACTGTATTTGGTGTGAAACATTTTGACATTCTCGCCATTGGTCCCAGACACATTCTCTAGAACAACAACCAATGTGAACATATCTGTATTATATAAGCCAGTGGTCACCAGTCCTCTTCCTTGAGATCGACCTTCATGCTGGTTTCATCTCCAAACAAAATCTAACATTACATTTACATTCATGAAATTTGGCAGACACCCTTATCCAGAACGACTTACAGAACTGCTTTGAAGTCTCTATCAATAAATACACCCTGATACTGGTACACTAGGTCACAGACTATGAATACCATCAATTAAAAAACTGTTGGGGAGGTAATATAGTAAGAAAAGCAGAAGGACAACTTTATTTATTATTATTATTATTATTAACATTATGATGATTATTTTATTTATTTAATAAAAAAAGGCAAATTAAGTACTTTAGGAAGAGGGCTTCTTTAGACATAGATTGAAGACTGGCAGTGACTCTTTACGGACATTCCACTACCTAGGTGCCAAAACAGAGAAGGGGCTTCCTTGTACCCTGTGATAGAGGATCGATATTTTTCCAATGTTCAGCTGTCCAGTTTTGTGTGAGCCTGTGCACACTATCATCTCGGACTCCTGTTCTTGGCTCCCAGGAGTGGAACCCGATGTAGTCTCTGGCTGTTGTAGCTCATCCGCCTTAGGGTTTGGCGTGACGTGCATTTTGAGATGCGTTTCTACTCACCATGGTTGCAGAGTGTGCTTATTTGAGTTACTGTAACCCTCCTATCAGCTCGAACCTGTCTGGCCATTAACAGTAAATTACAGATTTTATTGTATAATTTGTTTGTTAGACATTCCTTATTCTCATCATAGACCTTTTTTTTTTTTTTTTTTTTTTTTAATTTACAAGCAAGAATTTTTATCTCGGCCAATAATAATGTAGATTGTTACCATTTGGCATGTTCTAGTCTACTCCAGTCACATTGCTGTATTGGCTATATCCTGTAACATTTTCTGAACCTTCTGCTTGTGCTGAAGTAATAAACACTTTATTCATTGTGTCCAGTTCTATAAGGACTATTATGATGCTCATTAGTGTTATTTATTTACTCACAGGATTTACCCATTTATAGTATTTACCCATTATCTCCCTGAGGCACCCTGGGTGCCTGCTTTACCCCGTAAGATGGCTCCTGATGAAGTGACCAGGAGTTGTCCACCGGTTAAGCGAAGCCAGTCTCATACATCGTCTCCTAATGCTCCCACATCATTGGGCTAATTGTTTTTTAATAACATTTTTTAAATGAAGCAGTTCATCACGCTCCTGGCCTCCCGTGCAGGAGGTGAATTGGGAAAGAGATGGGTAGGAGCTCCGTTGTCTTTCACAGTTAGTTATGATCATCTTGTCGGTGTGTTTATTATGCGCTAGGATTGCCTAGGAAATTTTCACTAGGACGAACAAGATTCCAAAGAAAGGTATTGGTGAAATTGTTGGTGAACTTTTTTTGTTAAGTCAAGCCCACACAGGTCTAAATGAGTGCGAGAAACTGGAAGTGGAAAGGATAATACTGAGAGGATGATTTAAACTCCATTCGGGCTGGGTGTACATTGGGATGTGGGTAATATAACTCCTAGTGTTTCTCTGAGATTTAAGCCCTTTCCAAATTCATCTTTTAAGATTTACAGACTGCAAATTTCCACATCTAGCAAGATTACACTGTGCTTTGCTTACGGAACAAGATTTACGGATATCCACCATGTCTGTTAAGTTGCCGAAGGGCACGTATTATCAATTCTGATCAGTTTTCTTAGTGGGCTCTGTATACAGCACAGAGATGGGATTTTGTTCATGATGGTTGTCGCTCTAATATTGTGCATGAGCAATAGTCAGTCACAGGACTGACATGTTTGTAGGCTATATCTGTGCTAAGAACTCAATAACTTGCTGAAAACCGCCAGGAAGGCCACTTCTCTGACAAGTCCTTTTAAAGGTCTACTGTATTGTATTTATTTCTTATTCTATCTGACTATTTTATTTTTAAGGGCTGTGATGGTGGTCATGACAACCGCACCACCTGCGGTGGTGTCACATCACACGCCGTCTTAATGTTTCTCCTTGAGTGGGCACTCTGACAAGTACAAAGTGTTGTATACATGTGTAATAATAATATTATTATTATTATTAATAATAATAATAATAATAATAATAAGTTGTTATATTAATTTGTATTTATAGCCTACCATATAGTGGAAGATTTTATATAAATGCACAAATTACATAATCAAACCTTTTATATGGTGTTTTCTGTTAGTTTGGCACGGGTTTTGTTTGGCAAGGCAAAATCCAGTAAGCCGAATTCAGCACCAGCACCTGTGTGTTGTTTGTTTGTTTGTTTGTTTGTTTGTTTTGTTCTTAAATAAAGACTGTTCTCCTGCACTTAATTATTGCCTCCATTTTCCTGACAACAGTCTACAAAAAAAAGGTAGCAAAACAGTGAGTTAAGATGAACTTTATTCAACAAATGTTGTTTTGCAGCATACCGGTAGTATACCTACGGGAGGCATGGTGGAGGTAAGCGTACGTATTACGTAATGTTCTCTGATTGGTTTATCGCTGCCAGTGTACCTAGTGTACGTATCACGTCCCTGTGTCAGCGGGAAATGGTCCGACAGTCAATCAAGCGGAGCGTTTACCAAAGTCGCACATTTTTACAGATTTTGGAACTCAGTCCACACAAGACTCAACGGATTATTAGGCGCACGGCCGATTTGAGAAAATTTAAGGCTTTTAGGTGCACCTTATAGTGCAGAAAATACGGTGTGTATTTTTTTTTTATATATATA
>JAFFST010044779.1:91150-106844 GCA_022414735.1 Noturus placidus | reverse complement strand
TTATTTCAGAGGAGCAAACCGGATTTGTAAAAGGACGGCATCCCTCTTCTAATATTCGTACTCTATTCAATATTTTGTATTCAAAACAGAACAGCGACTCCTCTGAAGTGGTCGTCTCTTTGGACGCAGAGAAGGCGTTTGATAGGATCGAGTGGGAATATCTTTTCATAGTGCCCAAGAGTTTCGGCTTTGGGGATGGACTGATATCGTGGGTGCGTTTGTTATATGCGGAACCTCAGGCTTCCATATGTACCAATGATGCTAAGTCTGACTATTTTACTTTGTCACGGGGTACGCGCCAGGGATGTCCTCTGTCTCCATTACTTTTTGCCATAGCGATTGAAGCTCTCTCGATCATGCTCAGAACTCTTCCTGTATTTCAGGGTATAGTTCGCAATGGAATTGAACATAAACTTGTGCTGTATGCCGACGATTGACTACTTTATGTTACGGATCCAATTGCATCTATTCCAGAGATAAAACGTGTATTAAATGACTTTGGGAAATTTTCAGGGTATAACCTGAACCTACCAAAGAGTGAATGTTTACCCATAAACCGATCTGGCCAAAAGATAAAACAGACTGAAATACCTTTTCGGTTGGAGCACTCAAAATTCAAATATTTCGGAGTTAACGTCACTCATTCCTATTCTGCATTAATGGCTGCGAATTTCACACCCTTAATCTCATACATGAAGTCAGCCTTTCAAATATGGGCAGCTCTACCATTATCCCCTCTTGGTAGAATAAACACTGTTAAAATGAAAATTCTTGTTTTTACCCAAATCTTTCTTCATGAATATAGACAAATTAATCTCATCTTTCATATGGGTAGGAAAAACTCCCAGGGTCTCCAAATCTTTACTTCAGAGGAGTTGACTGAGTGGTAGCCTTTCCTTGCCCGATTTTATGTATTATTATTTGGCGGCTAAAATTCAGAAACTAGTGCTCTGGGTGCATTTCCCCTCTCTTCCATGGTGCCACTTAGAAGCACAGTCTTGTATTTCAATCTCCCTTGCTGCTCTGGTGGTCTCCTCCCTTCCAATAGCCCTTTCACAATACACAGATAATCCTATAGTATATACCTCTCTAAAGATTTTCTGCCAGTTTTGCCGTCATTTTAAATCTGTCTCGGTCTCAATCGGGGCACCTATATGTAATAACCACCTCTTTCCCCCCTCTTTTATAGACCCCACATTCTCTCTTTGAGAACAGAAGGGTCTGAAACACTTTGAGGATCTTTTCATCAACGATGTGTTTGCGAATTTTTCAGAATTATCCTCGTCATTCAGCCTGCCTCCGTCTCACCTTTTCGGTTTCTTTCAAATTATGCACTCCCTATTCACTAAGTTTCCCTCCTTACCTATAAATTCTGCATGGGAAGAGGTGTTCAAGCTGAATCCTCATAAAAGGGGCATTATTTCACAGATATATACAATGATTTGGTCTCAAGACGATTCTTACAATATCAAAACCATTAGTGCCTGGGAAGAGGAATTGGGTCTGGATCTTGAGGATGATTACTGGGGCAGAGTGTTAGATAATATACGGACCACCACCTCCTGTGCTAGACTTAGTTTCATACAATTTAAACTGGTCCATAGAGCTCACCTCTCTAGGAGTAAACTATCTAAAATATATCCCAATGTTCCTGACATGTGTGAAAAATGTAAACTCTCACCGTGTCATATGAAAGTCATATGTTTGCACTCTGTCCCAAACTACAGAACTTTTGGAACTCCTTTTTTAGGACTATGTCTGACATTCTTAGAATCAATTTGGAGGTTTGTCCTCTAATTGCCATCTTTGGTGTTTCATCTCAGTGTCAGCCTCTGAACCTTAGACAAGCTAGTGTTGTGGCCTTTGCATCGTTGCTTGCTCGGCGCAGAATATTGTTGTCTTGGACCTCTCCACAACCCCCTTCTATATCAGTCTGGCTTAAAGATCTAATGTTCTTTTTGAAGCTGGAAAAAATCAAGTATAACATCAGAGGTAGGGGAGATTAATTTTTGAGAAAATGGCAACAGTTTATTACCTACTCAAGGATGTACGCACCCTGGAGGTAGATTAAGGAGAGGTGGACGGTTAATACTATCCATCTTACTCCCCCCCCCTTTTTCCTTTGATTCTGTATGGATTTATGAAAATAATACGAAACATATGTAATTGAATTACATGTACATGAATCATAACTAAATGAATCATATGTAATCATTCCTGGGTGGGGTGGGAGGGGCTGTTATTGGGGTAAAAAAATATTGATTCTGTATTGATATATTTTGTTGTACTCTGAAAAGTGTATGAGAATCAATAAAAAATATAAATAAAATAAAAAAAAAGAGTGGATTATTGTTCATGTAAATGCAAGTAGTGAAAGCGTCCGGCCGGCCCCTCATTTAGCCCCGCCCCTCATTTAGCCCCGCCCCTCCGTGCTTCAGGTAGGCTACTTCACATCAGCACTTCCTCCACATCACTACAGCTCTCTCTCTCTCTCTCACACACACACACACACACACACACACACACACACACACACACTCCTCCTATCACTCCTCCCTCACTCGTTTGCGTTCTCACTCTCTCTCCATCCGCCTCTGTTTTTCCGTGTCTTGTGAAAAGTGGCTACAAATCTTGTCGCATCCATGGCGCGCCCCTTCCGCTCCCAGCATCTCTATTTAGTCCCGTTAGACTTGGACATAATATAGCCTAGGAGATAAACTTAACGCTAACAGCCTTCGAGACCCCCATCTCCACATCTCCGAAACTTTTGTTGCTGTTCCCTCGAGCAGTGTTTGTGTGAAAGCCTCCGTGCCCCTGATGGACGGGGATGTGTGTGTCCGGCTCCGGTGCGGATCTACACGGCCGCTGCGAAGGAGGAGAAGATCACAGCTGCTCGGAGTGAGGATGTGTCTGATGGGGCTGCTGCTCGCCCTGCTGTCGGGACTGGCCAACTGGACTGGCAATGCTAGTAAGTTCTTGAGCTTCTCAAACTGTCTGGACATGTTCGTGAGCGTGAGCGATGGATAATGTAGGCTACGTTTGTGTCGGGCTTTCACAAGCCTGCGCGTGCGTTCGAGTGTTTGCTGCACGCGCTGCCGGAAGCTTAATCCGAGCTCCACTAAACGGACCTGTGTTGATTTTATTTTTTTTTTTTTTATATTAGTTTTTGGTCGTGAGAAGTAAAACAAAAGCACTTTTATTAAAACAGTAGCATAAAAGTGAAAATGTAGAGAATGTTCCATGGGTAACATCTGGGATTAATAACAGCGCGTGGACTTGGGGCTTCGCGAGAGTTGGCTGTGTTCATATTTTACATTACGGAAGTAAACATGAAAGTCGATAACATAATAGTTTGTTTATTATAAAGTCAAACGAGCTTTAACTATTTTTTTTCCAATGACAGTTATAATTACAGGTGAAGGCACTAGTCAGTCTGTCCATTTCTCCATTTCCCCTTTCAACTCCAGTCTATTAGGGTTTTATTGTTATTCCTCAGTACAGCTTGTATACACTGGAAACAAATGTCATTCCTCCAGCACCATGGTGCAACACGTAACAGTACTCAAGGCTGTACAGAAGACTACTACATATAGTTTTTTATTTAAATTTCTAGACTTTGTTTTATACATTGAGTTCTGCACTTGGGAGGCACGTTTGCCTCACACCTACCTCCAGTCTGTGTGTGTGCACGGAGCTTGCATGTTGTCCCTGTGCTTTAAGAGGTTTCCTTTCTGTACTCTGGTTTCCTCCCCCAGTCCAAAGACATGCATTGTAGCCTGATTGGCATTTCCAAATTGGCCGAAGATTTTGCTCTGCGATGTTTTGACACCCTGTCCAGGGTGTCCCTTGCCATGTGCCAAGAGTCCCCTGGGTTAGTCTCCAGTCTCCCGTGTGACCCTGTGTAGGGCAAGCAATACAGAAAATGGATGGATGGAGGTCCACACTTTCCAAAGGAATAACCTTTGTGAAAGATAGATTAATGTAATTGCATCCATGTAAATCCATGGAACTTGGTCATTTTCTACAGCCAGAAATAAAAGTGTCTGAATTGGGGGATGGTGATGCAGGGACCCAAAACAATATGAACAGAACTCACCATCTGTCAGGGCTCTTATTGCTCTAGATGGACATAATACTATATGAATGACATCACGGTTTGCATTCTAGATGTTATGTGTGAGGAAACCTTAAGGAAAAAGAGCTCATCCGCATCATCAACAGAACCCCATGGAATAAATGTCATGTTTTGACAACAACTGTTACATCAACAACCATTTTAAATATCTACTGGTTTCACCTTTTACAGCTTTAGAAGCATGTTGCTTGTACAGCTGATGACACTTCCCATACATTGAGCTTTTTTAATGTTTAGATAATAAAGATCAACCAGGTTTAGTTTGAAATAAAAAAGCTTGATCATCCCTGTATAATGTATTGGTGACTCATGTGAAAAAAATAAGTACACCTTATGGAAAGTGTTGGCCTTTGACATATTTGGACAAACAATCATTTGATCATCTTTGAAACAGTCCCTATTAATAAAGCTAATATACCTGAACCTTGATTAATAGGCACTGTTTGAAATAGGATCAAATGTTTGCTTGTCCAAATATGTCAAAAAAAAACAACAATTTCCATGGGGTGTACTTATTTTTATTACTGTATGGCCAAAGGTTTGTGGACACCTGACCATCACACCCATATGTGGGTCTTCCACAAACTGTTGCCACAAAGGTGGAAACACGTGATTGTATAGAATATCTTTGTATACTTTTGCATTACAATTTCAATTCACTGGAAAAGGCATAGCCAAAATGTGGCTTATTACATGACAGTGCCCCTGTGCACGAATCGAGGTCCATGAAGACATGATTTGCCAAGGTTGGAGTTGAAGAACTTGAGTAACCTGCACAGAGCCCTGACCTCAACCCCATTGAACAGCTTTGGGATGAACTGGAATGTCAACTGTACCCCAGGCCTCCTCAGCCAACATCAGCGCCTGACCTCACTAATGCCCTTGTGGCTGAATGAACAAATCCCCACAGCTACACTCCAAAATCTAGTGGAAATCCTTCCCAACAGAGTGGAGGATATTATAACAGTAAAGTGGAAATAAATATGGAATAGGATGTTCAAAAATCAGTCCATAAATGTTTGGCCATATAGTGCATTTGTGTCACATAGTGTATATTAAAATACTCTCCCTTAGCATCTGTAACTGCCACACAAACATTGTTCATACAGTGTTTCCAGGCATTCCTCAGAGATGCTTTGTCATTTCCCATGCAGGACACACAACAAACTTGTGGATTGTTTTGAACACCATTTTTGACCTTTTTGACCGAATTCCTCATGGAGCAGCTTGAATGGGTTAAGGTTATGCATATGGGCAGGCTATTATATTACAGACAGCACTTTTCTCTCTCCAAATAACTCTGGCACAGCTTCAAGGTGTGTCTTGGGTCGATAAAAGATTTCCTCCAAACGTTATACATTACAGAACATTGTGGAAATATTGACTGTAATACAGAAGAGGCATAACCAAATACTTAACTAATATCAGCCTTGTATTTCGTCTGCTATCAAAACTCAAGTAAAAACTGAATGTTATTTGATTTTCATGTAAGGCTTCCTCTCTTTGATGTTTTGATGTCAATTACTCAACTACTTTGCTATTATGCAGCCTTTGCCATTCTTGAGGCTTATAAGTGTATCGTGTTTGTATATTTCTGTAAATTTGCTTTGAGACAATGTCTATTGTAAAAAGCGTTATACAAATAAAATTGAATTGAATTGAATTGAAGAGCTTTGTGTTGTTAAAGACAAAATGCCTATCCCCACATTAGAATTAGTTGCTATCCACTCCTGAGCGCTTCATGAAATACAGATGATTATCTGGTTGCAAACTAAATGGGCAGTATCATTTAATGTCATAATAATAGAGCTTGGGTGAAAACTACAGCACACACAGTAAGACCAGTTTATTTAACTGTCTGAATGATGTGCTGAATTAGCACCTACATTATCACACAGTAATTTGAGTTACCACACCTCCCTGGCTTTTGCTGTGTATGTCACACAGAATGTATAGTGCATTATTGTAGCTTGGAAAAAGTGATTGACCATGTGAGTGCTGTTGTGGACAGCTTACGAGGCTACATAGAGATGGATGAGAAGTGACTGGGCTGTCGGTTGCAGCTCAGCAACCACTCACTCACTCCCTCTAAGAGCACCGTGCATTCCACATACAGCTTTTGTCTCATTTGCTTAATTCAGTGTATTAGACTGCAGCTGTACATTTCTGCACTGGATTTTTCTACTTTGCATGATTTGTCTGTGTAATATTAATGGAAAGACCATTTTCCTGACTTCCTTTGAGGTTGGTGGTTTTTATCTGCTTTGCTTTACTTCTTGTTATTCCTCCCCTCCTTGATTTTTGTTCTCTTTTGCTAGCACTCTCTCGGCGATATAGCTACACTCGGGTATTTACTTCTGACATACCACTTACCCCGTCAGTGCTGTGGTAAAAAGAAACAGAGAAGCAGTTCTTGAACGTTCAGTGCAGTGCTTCTTTCTGCTGAGAACTTTCACACTAAATCCTTTTGTTTGGCTAATGTGATTAGTTGATGCTGGATAACAGCATAAAAGAGGAGGGAAGCAGATGGAAGAGCAGCCTCATACAGACTCTGTAGTTCGGAGTGTTTTTGGCACAGCAGTGAATGAGCTCTCTTATTAGAGTAAGCGTTTTATTTGTCTCTTCTAATGTGTACTGATATCATATGATTCATTTATTCCTTAATATATCATTTGAAAATATCAAATTAATTTGGTGTATTCAGTATTGGCAATCTTGGTCACTTGCCTCAAGCATTAAGAAAAGTCCCATTGGAGTCCATCCAACCAAATCTCAAAGCCTCCTCTTCCTAAGGCATGCACGTGCACAGTGCACTTTATAATGTTGTAATATCACAGCTCAGGTGTGAAAATTTTACAGAAATCTAATAAAAATATTCAGATCAAGAAATATAGCAAATTCCAATGAATAAATGTGTGCAATATCTGAACTAATGAAATGTCATGCATGCAACTGTGTGATCCTGAGTGTTGCAACAGAACAGAGTTATGACATCAGGAGATTGTCAGTCTGGATTCAAATGAGGCCACAAGCGCCTGGGGCCGAGAGCCAAGAGAGTAAAATTGCCCATGCTTTCTGGGTGACAGGGATGGTATAGTCTGTCTCCTGTCAATCATAGTGACACTAGCCAATCATGGATGTCTGTGAGCTCATATAAATGAGAGAGGGCAGATAATGCTTTGGTCTGAGTGTGTTATGCTCCGTTGTGATTCAGTGTATTTTGTCTAGTTAACAATTAGGGGTAGGCAATATGATAAATATGTCATATGATTTTCGGTGCCATTTGTACGGTGCATGATACAGTGCCCTCCACTAATATTGGCACCCTTGGTAAGTATGAGCACGGAAGGCTATGAATATTTGTCTTTATTGTTTAACCCTTTTGATCTTTTGTTAAAAAAAGAAATACTCTGCTCTCATGTAAAAAAATTGCAAACAAAACACAGGTTTATCAAAAAATACATTTGTTAAATATAGGTGTACAACAATTATTGGCACCATTTTAGTCAAACCTTTGTGCTACGTCCTTTTGCCAAGATAACAGCTCTGAGTCTTCTCCTATAATGCCTGATGAGGTTGGAAAATACATGGCAAGGGATCTGAGACCATTCTTCTATACAGAAGCTCTCAATATCTTTCCAATTTTGAGGTACACGCTGGTGGACTCCCTTCTACTGTTCACCCCACAGGTTTTCTATTGGTTTCTTGTCAGGGGACTGGGATGGCCATGGAGGACCACTTTTATGTTGATTTTGATGTATGTTCTGGATCATTGTCCTGCTGGAACCATGGCCCATTTTAAGCTTTCTGGCAGAGGCAGTCAAGTTTTCATTTAATATCTCTTGATATTTGATAGTCCATGATGTCATGTATCCTAACAAAATGTCCAAGCAGAAAAACATCCCCAAAACATTAACAAGCCACCACCATATTTAACCGTGGGTATGAGGTACTTTTTCCATATGGCTAACTCTCTGTGTGTGCCAAATCCAGCGCTGGTGTTTAATGCCAAAAAGCTCTATTTTGGTTTCATCTGACCATAGAATCCCATTTGAAGTTCCAGTAGTGTCTGGCAAACTGCAGACACTTGAGTTTGTTTTTAGATGAGAGTATGGGATTTTTTCTTGAAACTCTGACAAGGTATGTGTCACTGGTAGGTGTAGGTGACTTCAGATTGTAGTTTTGGAAATTTTCTGACCCCAAGACGCAACTAACTTCTGCAATTCTCCAGCTGTGATCCTTGGAGGTTTTTTTGGCGACTTAAACCATCATCTTTCACAGTGCGTTGAGACGATATAGAAACACATCCAATTCCAGGTTGGGCAGGGGTCATTTTCCCATTGCTTTTAAATCGCTTATGAATGCCCGTGTGAATTAGTGGCAGTTTGGGGGCGGCAATCGCTTAAATGGTGGGTTCATTATTATTCTTAATGAAATACCCCGGTGATACCAGTATTACCGGAGTTGTCACATGCCGATTAACCATTTGGCACAATTTCCTCACCGTCAAATCTCTAGGTCTTACCAAATTGTTATTAATGACTAAGGGAATTTCGCCTATGTATTACCTCATATTTATACCCCTGTGAAATAGGAAGTCATGGTTCCTAGTCACCTAGCTGTACTACAAAATTTAAAATATCAATGGAAATATTCTTCAAATATATTTTTCTTATGTGAATTCATAGGAGTATCAATTGTTGCACAAACAATTTTTTTTGGATGAACCTGTGTTGTGTTTGCAAGTGTTTGATGTCTATGATAGCAAAGTATTTTAATGAATTATTTAAACAAAAGATCAAAAGCTTAAACAATGAAGACAGCCTTCATTTGCTCATATTTACCAATGTTGCCAATATTAGTTGAGGGCACTATATGTATCACAATATATATGTTTGGTCACAACCTGGCAGCAATACAGTAGTATAAATAATACAACATGTGTTTATCATTATTAACTAAAATGTATTATATTTATTTTAAAAACATGTTAGTATTAAAAATATAATAAAACAAACATCTAAAATAAAATGAACACTGTAAATATTTTTTTCATTTGAATTTGAACATCACTCAAGCTGCTTCCAGTTAGTTATCTACAAGAAAATATCTTGTATCTTTATATTATATCTAATATATAATATAAAGATATATAATATCTCAGGAAATTGTATTGTGACTTAATTTATCACAATAGCATTATATTGTCAAATTCCTATTAAATTGTTATGTATGTTATGATACATCCATCCATCCATCCATCCATCCATCTTCAACCGCTTACACCTTTTCAGGGTCACGGGGAACCTGGAGCCTATCCCAGGAGGCATCGGGCACAAGGCAGGGTACACCCTGGACAGGGTGCCAGTCCATCGCAGGGCACAATCATATGATAATGATAAACTATATTTAGCTTCATATTGGTTGTCACACTGCTTATCTCTCTCAGGTCTCTCCAACGCTGAAAATGACATTTATGTTCAATCTTGTCTGCTTTCTCTGTTCCATTCCTACTTTCATTTTCTGTAGCTGTTTCGTACTGTATGCCACCTTGGCAGTGGTGGAACCATAACATTTGGTTCACCATGAGCCTGTGGTTGTTGTCCATCAATACAGTATATTGATAACTGTCTAGTAATCCTAGGCTTATCTCCAGCTCTAGTTAGCACTTTGCTTGGTGTTTTTTAAAAAATATATCTTACCCTTGTTTAGGCTTCCTGTGTGTATGCACAATAATTGGTAGACAGGTCACATAAGAGTGACTAAAGTGTTCTTAAAATTCTACTACAGCAGCTCTTGCACATTCCTTACAGAGAGGCAGGCAAGCTTGACAGCTATTTGCTTGGTTACCTGTACAACTTTCTCACTCCCATTCTCAATTGATCACCCCATTCATCATCTGCACTGGCCGTCTCTTTACCCAATCCCTGGTTTATTATTTTAGCTAGTTTGACACCATGCTGTGGCACTAGCTGACAGCCAGACTGTCCCGGATGAATAGTTTCAGATGGCACAGAACAATGGAAAGCTTGAAGAATCATCATAGTCAGAGAATAATCTTTCTGCATTAGGAAAGTGGTCTCTAGGATTCTCTTGACCATTTTCTGTTAAGTTAATTTTTTTGTACATGCTTTGCAAGGACTACTGTTATTCTTAAAAGCTGCTGATTTTATGGATTCTCTGGATATCAAGGCTGGAAAACCGCAAGCTTCACATCAGTGGTCTAATTATTCATTTATTATTACTTTATGTTGTTTCAATGTTAATATTTTATTATATAATCTCAGTGGAATTATGTTGAAGATAGAATAAGACAACAGGACAACAAGCAAAACTTTATTTATTCTCCAATGATTAGCTGTATAAATATCAACAGTTGCAATCAAAATTATTCAACCTGTCACGTTCAGGTAGATGAGATGGATGCAGATTTTGAATATTTAATATATAATATAACAACAAAATAACAAAACAAATAGACTAAGATGGATATACATAAACACTGTGGCATGGAACAAACACTAAGACTAAACACAAACACTATGACACAGAAACGTGAGTCTAAACAACGAAAGACAAGGACTACATGAAAACAAGGACTATACACACACACACACACACACACACACACACATAGGTGCTCATTAACCACAGTGTGAAACAGGTGCAGGAAGACATGTGACTACTAGTGAACAGTGGCTGCTGGGACATGGAGTCTACCGACAAACTGAGGCGTCCTCGGCGGAACAGAGAGGCTGAGCGACGGCGTCCTCGGCGGAACAGAGAGGCTGAGCGACGGCGTCCTCGGCGGAACAGAGAGGCCGCACAACGTCCTCAGTGGAGCAGGAAGGCCGCGCGAAGTCCACAGCTGAACAACGAAAGACAAGGACTACATGAAAACAAGGACTATATACACATACACACATCAGTGCTCATTAACCACAACGTGAAACAGGTGCAAGAAGACATGTGACTACTAGTGAACAGTGGCTGCTGGGACATGGAGTCTACCGGCAAACTGAGGTGGAAACGAACACAAATATGTAAACACAGTCCACGTGTTGAGAACGGTCATGCACTCTGCTTCCGGCAGAGCAAAGGTGCAGTACCTGCGTACCGTGACACAACCCCCATTGCAAATCAGGTTTATTGTCAGAAATTACAGACTTTCAACTGTTGGCAATAAATAAATCAAACAAAAGTAATTGAAATAGTTCAACACATCGAATTGGCGGCTGTGGCTCAGTCGGTAGAGCGGGTTGTCCACTAATCCACTAACCGTGGGGTTGGCGGTTCGAATCCCGGCCCGGGTGATCCCATGCCGAAGTGTCCTTGGGCAAGACACTGAACCCTAAGTTGCCCCCAATGGCAAGCTAGCACCTTGCATGGCAGCTCTGCTACCATTGGTGTGAGAATGTGCTCTCATTAGTAAGTCGCTTGTAAATGTAAAAATGATATTTCTGTAAAGCTGCTTTGAGACAATGTACCATTGTAAAAAGCGCTATACAAATTGATAAATTAAAAAAATTTATAAATTAATTCTTCAAGTGGTTTCCCCAAATTCAACTGAAAATGCAACTTCTAATGACTTCGCCAGTCTCAAAATTATTCAACTCCTTCATGGCAAGAATCTTTTGTACTTAGTAGAGCACTCTTTTATTGTTATGACCTGCTGCAAATTAGATGCACAGCCAGACACCAGCTTCTTAGCCCATTCCTCATGAGCAATGGCCTCCAGTTCAGTAATATTCTTGGATTTGAATGCTCCTAACCATCTTCTTCAAATCCCACCAGAGATTTTTGATAGGGTTCAAGTCAGGTGACTGTGATGGCCCTATAGAATCTTCCATGACTTCTTCTACAACCAAGCCTTGGTGGAATTTGAGGTATGCTTGGGATGATTGTCCTGTTGGAAGGTCCAATGACGCCCAAGCTTCAGCTTCAGCTGAGTGTTCTTTCTTCATTCTCCTTCCGTCAGACATACCACTGATCCATCGTGCTGAAAAGTTCCAGTTTTGTTTCATCGCTCCACAGAACAGAATCCCAAAACTTCTGTGGAGATGTCGTTTTAAGTTGCATTTTCAGTTGAATTTGGGGAAACCACTTGTGTTTTGTTTGATTTGTTCATTGCAATCAGCTTAAAGTTTGTACAAGTTGACAATAAACCTCATTTGCAATGGGGGTTGAAGCATTTTGATTTGCAACTGTATTGCTCCTGTTTTGCCATCATCCCAAAAACCATTAGCTCAGTGCTTTCAGTCATTGATGTAATTCTCTGTAAAAAAGTGGTCCTTTGGTATATAAAATACCATTTTGTAAACCAGCCACTATGCTCGTGCACATAAAATGATCCTCGGCTTTGTGCCTCAGATGTCTAATAATCAATTATTCTCTTTGAAACCTTGGCCTGTCAAATACCGCATTCATCTGTACTGCTGATGAGCCATATTATTGACGCATTCTCAAACGTGTTCACAGTGACTGAAGGTAATCATGTTATTTGATTCAGGGATGAAGTGCAAATAATGATCGTGTTGTCAGAATGTTGGCAGTTACATGCCTCATCAAGATGCTGATTGCAAAAATCAGCTGCATTATTTCTGTACAAGCTGAACTCTGTGATTATATATCTGCTGGGACATTTTGTTGATGTCGAGTGAAACAACACTACTGCTTTCTGAGCTGTACATGCGACAGGGTTATGTTCATTACAAACACAGTACGTTTATGGTGCAAGCTCTGTTTGTAAAGCTAATTGAGAGTTTGATGTGAGTGTTTCAGCTCAGACCACTATGTCTGGTCAGCTTCTGTCTCTTTGCACTGCTTTTTAGAAGCTGCTTCTTGAGCTGTATCATATTAATCAGTGCTATTATGCATAGCTTTGCTTTTATTGGAGCTTTTATCTATGTTTTTAGATGTTGAACTGTAAAAGAGTAGTGTTTAGTGTAGTGTCTCTACTGCTGTAAAATGATACAGCTCAAGAAGCAGCAACTAAAAAGCAGTGCAAAGAGACGCTGACCAGACATAGTGGTCTGAGCTGAAACACTCGCATCAAACTTTCAATTAGCTTTACAAACAGAGCTTGCACCATAAACGTACTGTGTTTGTAATGAAGATAACCCCGTTGCATTTGCATTTAATTTGCTTTCCAAGTCACCACAGATGACCTAAATTTTGTTCAGTTCGTCAGTACAGGGGTTCCCAAACTTTTCCATGGCAAGGCCCCCCAAATGGCATTATCATTTGACCGAGGCCCCCCTTTTGCAAGATGTCTTTAAAACACATTAAAAATACAGACTTCTGAATATATCCCCCTTTTATCAATAATGACATCTTACATATTTACATTACATTACATTAGGAATTGAGTGTGTGTGTGTGTGTGTGTGTAGTTGTCTGAGAGTGAGAATGTATTTTTTACACCAAATTGTTGAGGCCCCCCGGGCGCCCCTTGGCGGCCCCCACTTTGAAAACCATTGGGTCAGTACATCAATATTAGAAGAACTTCTTCTTAGTAATTAAAGTTTCCTATATATTTTCAATTTGCCAATTAAGTGCAGACTTGTTTTAGCCATTCCTGTGGATGCATTAGTCCAGACAAGATGTACTGCAGCTCTGAAGCATGTGATCAGGTGAAAATATGGCGGCTAGTGATGGAGATGAAAAAATGAAGAAAGGGTTTTCCTATCTGCAGGCTTCATGTGTCCTTCCCTCAGAGACTCTCATAGGTGCGCAGGTTCATTAATTGAGGAGAAAAGTGGTGTCCTACATTCCTTTTCTACCTGCTATATTTAGAGCACCCTAAATATGCTGATTAGAGACATGATTTACGATGTCCTGTTGTCCTGGCTGTAGAGACAAAAGCAGACTCAGCCCACTATTGCAAAAGTAAGTATAGTTTTCAAGGACCAGCAAGGGGATTTATACAATAGATAAACAATGTGCTGAAGGAAGAACCAGTGCCAATCTTCTTTGGCACTGTCATGATGAGAGCCAGTTGAAACGATTGATTCAAGAAGTTTGGTTTTTCTGAGTACTAATGTAAAGAGAAAATGTGATTTTAGTTTACAATGCTTCTCAATTTGAGGGTCCTTCTGCTGGAAATCTTACATTTCTCAAATAGAAATATACACATTTCTATGCATGTGGCTCAGCTTTTCAAAATACTGATACCCAAGGCAGGACATCCAGAAAAAAAGAACGCTTTTATTCAATATTGTGAGCAAAAGACATCCCAGAGCATTTTATCAAACATCTGAGTGAGAACACAGCACACCATCATGCATTCTTGGCTGAAATGATCCTGGCACCCTTACTTACATTCACAAAGCTGACACAATTGGAAAGTAGTAAGTAACTATTTAACCTCTAAATTGCTTAGTTGGGATTACTTGAGAGTTAGCTGTTGGGTGCAAAGGAAATTCAGAACGAGGCTGTAGGAATTAAATATTCCGAAGGAAGCACGCACTTAAATGTCATTCTTGAAGATTGTTTGATTTCTAATTATGAAAGACTATTGTCAACTAATTTAATAGTTTGAGGTGTTTTGTAACGTATCTTAAACACTGATGCTCCTGGCTATGGGCTGCAGTTCTTCAATAATCACAGCTCATGTTTCTTTACTGCTGCAAATATTACTACAGTAACCCTCTGTGGTATGTTTCAACGATGGTCCAAATGCTTGTCCAGTATGTGATGCTTAAATTGCATTCCCATGTATCTTCTAGGGTGTCACTATAAAGAACCATTTTTGTCATCTTTCTTTATAATTGTATATTTAGTTGCTTGAGGACCGCCTGTTCCACACAACATTAAACATGCAAAGCGAGGTTCAAAAACGTGCAAGTCATATAGCAAAACAGGAATCAACACAGAGGAAGCCAAGTGTAATCATGTTTCAATGCCACACAACAACCAGCACTCACTCAATGGAAACCATCTGGGTGAAGCTGAAATATTTGGTCACGGTGTACAGTAGAACAAAAGAAGATGATACTTTCACTTTGGGAGAGATTGTTACATCTTTATGTTAAATTTATACTGGTTTGGAATAGAGCCTTTCCTTTTAAAGATTATTAAGACATTCTAATGATGTATAACTGCTCCCATTCACTCAGTCTATCTCCAGTTCTCTCAGCAGTCACATCTTGCAAAATTCCTCAAATATGTTGGCAAGATAAACAGCAACAAAGTTTGGCACAGACTGAAAGCTACACAAATAGAAATGGATCTGATGTAAGATGAGAAAACACTGAACCCATGGAGTTGAAGTAAAACAGCATATGGAGAAGAAGGGAATATGCATAGATATTGATCTAGAAGTACAGTGGTGTGAAAAAGTGTTTGCCCCCCTTCCTCATTTCCTGTTCCTTTGCATGTTTGTCACACTTAAGTGTTTCGGAACATCAAACCAATTAAGACAATAGTCAAGGACAACACAAGTAAACACAAAATGCAATTTGTAAATGAAGGTGTTTATTATTAAAGGTGAAAAAAAATCCAAACCATCATGGCCCTGTGTGAAAAAGTGATTGCCCCCCTTGCTATAACTGTGGTTGT
>JAFFST010044779.1:24489-36861 GCA_022414735.1 Noturus placidus | reverse complement strand
TTTGAAATATCCAATAAATTTCGTTCCACTTCATGATTGTGTCCCACCTGTTGTTGATTCTTCACAAAAGTTACAGTTTTATATCTTTATGTTTGAAGCCTGAAATGTGGCAAAACGTCAAACACTTTCGCAAGGCACTGTATACACACACACTACTGTCACTACTGTCACTACTACCTAACACTCCATTGTAATTTATCATTGTCACCAATGGCAGGCTGAGGAAGCAAAAGCCACAGCACTTGTTTAATCTCACATCCTGCCCCTTTAACAGCAACCTCCGCTATTCCTGCTACAGACAAACACAGACTGGCATCTGTTCACCATTCAGTGACATGTACATTAAAGCGCTTCTGTTATGCACTGTTCTTAAAAATCTTTACTTCCAGATATTTTAATGACATACAGATAAATTAAGTATAAACATTTGAATTATATAACATTTGGATGATTATTTAATCAACATGGACTGGCATGAAAGTTTTTCCAGCAGAGTTCCAGCGGCAGGAGCAGTGCCGGGAAGTCCAGCTTGATCCAGCATAGATTTAAAAGTAAGGGATTTTACAAGGACGCCATGTGCCATCAGATATCTTATGCATTTTAATATGTGTGATTTTAATTTATGACTGTGACATGGAGTTTAATGTCAACGATACAGTATTACTACTCCAGTGTTAGCTTCGCTTTCTGTTTCTCCAGCTGTGCCATGCTGCACTCTTTGCACATGTAAATGCATATTATTAGAAACCCCTAAAATGTATGGCATATCTTTTACAATGTGATTGTTTGCAAACTGTGGAACTGACTATATGCAAATAAGTTGGTGATTGGAGGGGGCTGAACTGTGATGTGACTAAAGCAGTCAGTGACTTAATTGACAGGATTAATTGAATCCAGGCCTAATTGGGTACAGTGTCATAGCAGAAGCTGAGGAGACAGATTGCCGGGACCAGTACCATGGTGAGGGTGTGGATCATGTCAGTAATTAGCAGCCTTTAATGCTTCTGTGTATGTACCATGGCCACTTAGGCGAAATGTGTTTTTTTTTTTTTTTAAAACCATCAATCCCCGTTATCATCTCAACAACAGCTAGCTATCTCCCGGGAAGAGAGGAGAAATATAAGGAGACATGGGGAAATGGTTAAATTCCGTGTGACTGAAATTTTATGATTTGAGCATTATTTTTATGTGCTATTTATATGTTAGAGGGATGCATGAACTTTAATGCTAAGAGATGGAAGAAATGTTAATTGTTGTGGAATGAAGTATCATTAAGATATCCACCTGCCGATGGCACATACAGAATAACAGCATGTCCGAAAGTGTTTCATTCCTCTTACACCAAAGCGATTTGCCAAAGATTAGGAGTTAGGGAAAATCCGTGAGAAGCGTTAGTTCTTGTTGTCACTTACGATATAGCAGATATAAACAGTGGTTCCTACACCAGCCCCTCTTTTTTAACCAATAAATGGAATGCACAAAGTCCTTGGTTCTGAATACTTTCCTGTGGTAAGTAAATGTGTCCTAATATATGTGTCCCACCATGTTATATAACAACACATTTTTTAACAATCTGTTTATCAGCCTTCGATTCTGTAAAGGGCCTGCCATCCAACTCCCTGAGAATGATGTGTTGCTATAGAAACAACGTATTAGAGCAAGCACATTAATCTATATATATATATATATATATATATATATAATTATAATAATCGTAATACAGTATGTCTGCATTAATGGACCATAAATGGATGCATAAATGCCTCAGCTGTGTAGCATGTGCTTATTTCAGGGTTTCTAAATTTCTGTAAGGTTGTCTGTGGAACCTGAATGGTTATCATGTTTGCCTCGCACCTCCGGGGTTGGGGGTTTCTGCAATGGGTTGGCGCTCCATCCCTATCTGAGGTGTCTCCTGCCTTGTGCACCGCGACCCTGTGTAGGAGAAGCGGGATAGAAGATGGATGGATGGATGGATGGATGGATGGATGGATGGATGGATTGATGGATTGATGGATGGTTGTGGAACTTAATTGTTTTCTTCTTCAGTTTCATAATGATCAGACTCTGGTTGAAAGATATGAACTATATAATATTTCTCACAATTAGACTAGGTCATTTACTTACTATATCACTCTTAAAAAGAATAAGAAAAACAGCTTGTTTAATTCTTAGTCATTAATTAGCTGTGTTAAATCAGTGGTGTTCTGGAGAGCCACATCATTCACAACACAGTCCTTCGTGGACTTTATTTATGTGTGAGAAAAGGAAAAATGTATATCCTTGTTGGTCCCAAGTGTGGAATAACAAATATTTGACTGGTACTTAGGGAAATTACCTTTAAGTAATGCTCATACAATGTTCAGAGTGTTTGTGTGCCCTTTCTGAAATACATAACTGAACATGTTTGGGATGCTGAAAGTTGTTACTAATCACTTGTGTATTTTGTAAGCTTCTGTGTGCTCTTCGTCGGCTCTTTTGAGATGCTTGTGCCTTTGGCAAGCAAGAATCTTGAATTTATCTCTCCACTAGTTGCCATGCCACATGTTATATTGTTTATCAGGGCTGTGTGATATAGTGATACAATATTACTATCGTTATACAAACAATTGTAAAAACAATTGTTAGTCACTGAACTAAGCAACTGAACTAAATTGATTGAGCTAAAACATATCTTTATAAATGTTTAATAAGTATTTATATGTCTATTTTATAAAATGTCCCCATTTTAGAATAATTTTTTACTGTATTATGTATTATGAAGGCGTGGTCATGTTTTACAATATAATATTTACAATATGAACTCATGGCATTCATATCTACTGCAATCTCTGCTATGTTGCCTTTTCACAGAAATATCAATCTTTCACACACATATAAAAGATTATTCCTCATGTGACTTTTTTTTTATCACAGTCATAGCATTGACTTTGATGCCAGATGTTGGCATGTATTTGACTGGATTTCTTTCTTGGCCCTTAAGAAAATGACTCTTAAGCATTGTTCATTAGATACAGGTTTTGGCTCTTTCACTGCATTTTTTTGTCTCTAAATGTTCCTTTAAATGAATTGAGCAAAAATGCTTGTTACAGGAATGTAGCCTATGTCATGCCAACATTCTGATATGACACATGCTTTTCATATCACTATTCAGCATTGGGCCAGCATTGTCAGTGAAGAATGTTATATTAGAAGTTTATGATTTCACTTGGTCATCAAAAAGTGTTTGCTACAAGCCTCTGGAGTTTAACAAAATATGTACCCTTGTTAAAGACTGAATGACATGAAGGAATAGGGCGGCTGTGGCTCAGTCGGTAGAGCGGGTTGTCCACTAATCCACTAACTGTGGGGTTGGCGGTTCGAATCCCTGCCCGGGGTGATCCCATGCCGAAGTGTCCTTGGGCAAGACACTGAACCCTAAATTGCCCCCAATGGCAAGCTAGCACCTTGCATGCAGCTCTGCTCCCATTGGTGTGTGAGTGTGCTCTCATTTGTAAGTCGCTTTGGATAAAAGCGTCTGCTAAATGAATAAATGTAAATGTAGGTTAAAGATTTTAAAACAAGAGAGATATTTGGTCTAAATTGGTGCATGTTTAATTTGATATTATATATGTAACATGGTTCTACACCTGAGTGGACGACCACCAGGGTGATTTCTTTATTGAGCTAGTGGAGATTTCCATGAGAAATCTTTGCAAGCAAGCAATAGAAATCTTGTGACTGTGAACTTAACCCCATTTTCGTAGTGTGGGTGCACCCTGTAGTTGTTCTCAAACACCAGAGGTGGCCTGGGTCTTCCACACAGTCATGAAACCACTGTACCACCACATACATGCCCTTTCATTCTACTTTCCACTTTTCACATACTTTCTATATTCCAGACCTTTTGGAACTAGTGAAAGAACTATATGCAAAGTCATCTTAAGTGCTTGTACCATGATAATGCAAAAGTTCTTATAACATACTTTATTGAGGGTTAATCAATAATCAGTAATCATTTAAACTGCTTATACTACTGTCTATTGATGATGAGAATAACTCAAAATATTGCTACCATGCTCTATTGGGGATAAAATTGTTAAAAATTCTGATTGTTCCCGTTGAGGATAAGAATTGCTCAATATCGCTCTTTACTGAGGATGAGAATCAATCAAACTCACCACAGAGCACATGGGATGTGATGATGTAACATTCAATCTGTACAGTGTGGTGAAGGTGGATGGTGCACACTATGTGGCTGCTTCACAATTATCCAAAAGTGCGCGTTCTCACTCAGGATTAGTGGCAGTTGGCAGCCCCTTCCTCATAGTGTTGAGTGCCCACACTGGACAGAGGGTTGGCCTCAGCACATTCTCCTCTGCAATAGAAGATGGACTGTATATTAATATAATATTGATATGTTGATGGGGCGCACGGTGGCTTAGTGGTTAGCACGTTCGCCTCACACCTCCAGGGTCCAGGGTTCGAGCCCCGCCGGGGCTATGTGTGTGCGGAGTTTGCATGTTCTCCCCGTGTGTCGGGGGTTTCCTCCGGGTACTCCGGTTTCCTCCCCCAGTCCAAAGACATGCATGGTAGGCTGATTGGCGTGTCTAAAGTGTCCGTAGTGTATGAATGTGTGTGTGAGTGTGTATGTGATTGTGCCCTGCGATGGACTGGCACCCTGTCCAGGGTGTATCCCGCCTTGTGCCCGATGCCTCCTGGGATAGGCTCCAGGTTCCCCGTGACCCTGAAAAGGAGTAAGCGGTTGAAGATGGATGGATGGATGGATGGATGATATGTTGATGTTATGGCTTGCTTTTCCACCTTTCTTTCACTCTCAAGATTTCCACATTGCTTCGAGGCATCTGTTATTAGCATTTCACTTACTAGTAAGGTGCATGCACACTACTAATGACATCCATCCAACACCCAAATGGTCTCCTGTGACACATTCCCAATTTTTACTACTGGAGCTCATCCCACAATTAATCAAGACATAGAATATCTGCATATGGGAATAATTTATGGGAACATATGGGAATAACTAAAATAACTTCTACATTATCATGTCAGTACAAAAACATTTTAGATTTTCAAACATTAGTTTTCTAGCACAAAATTTAATGTATGTAATTAAAGAATGCAGCATATTACGTAAGAGACACTTTTCAGACAAAAAAAACCACAGTGAAGGCTGGTGGGTTTTGCTCACTCACTGTACCGGAAACTACGTTTTTTTCTTTTTCTTTTTTTGTCACACCAAATATTGGCTTTGTTTCATTTACTACTGTTTACTGCTCTTTATGGTATTTTTTTAAATGTAGAAAGATTTAATTTCATTATTATGAAAGCATCTTTGTTCTACAGCATTTCTTTTCATGTGCCTAAAACTTTTGCACAGTACTGTATGTCTAACAGTACTTAAGGTTTATAAAAGCATATTCTTAGTATTAAGAGAGGTGAGGAAGAATGAGCCACACCAATTGAGGTAAAACCATACAGTTTGTAGTGTAGCTTAATTAGAACATTGGCTTAAAAATTTTATCTGTAAAGGGGTGAGGCAATCATAGTCCATGCTGATGCTGAAGCTGGTATAGCTTTATTAATCAAAGCTGTAGTTTGCTCAGGAGGAACAATATCCTAATATAAAAGTGATCATTGTTGTGACATTTGTAATAAAGCAGTCATTTTAAGGACAAGGTCTTATTCTAGTGACTGCATTTTCCCAGCTTAACCCACACTGCTATGGTCAGGGATGTGACATTATCAGAGCAGTCTTCATTTTGTTTTATTTTTATTGTAGAGTTGAAACGAAACAGGTGGATTTATTTACACTCATATTTTAGTAGGTATTACATTAATATATTTCTTATGAGCCTTTTTATGCTTGAATGTGATATTTATGCATTCTCCATAAATAATTTAACAGCCTTTATCAAATTGCATGCCTTCTTATTGTTGATTTTTTGCTATGAGATTTTTTTGTTCCTGGTAGTGGAATTCTGTAATATGATTGCAATATTGTCATCTCTGATGAGTTTCTAATTTATATTGAATTGAATTGAACTTCAAACAGGTGATTTTCCTTTTCATAAACATCTACATTTTGTCTAAAAGGTGTTTGTCTCCCCTTTTGGGAGAATGCTGGTTCGAATCCTTAAGATGCCATAGTCATCCATGGCACTGAGTCCCAGAGAGCATAATTAGATCTACTTTCTAGGTAGGATGCATGCCATTCCTCTCTCTCTAGTAAATCACAACAAGACTAGCCATTTAGAGGAGTCTGGAAGCTCATGTACAATTAAGAGGGCAGTTAGTACTCTCATAAAAGTGCGTTCAGCTTTGGGACATGACTGACAGTCTCAAAATATGTAGTGTCTGGCATTACTTGTCATAGAGGAAGAAAGTGTCATCATGCTCCAAGGTTGGGTAGCTGTCATATAATGATAGTGTGGGCAAAAAGGTTTCCTAAATTGCATCAATATGCTATAAACCAGGGGTCTTCAACGTTTTCCAGGCCAAGGACCCCCAAACTGATGGCAAGATGGAGCGGGGACCCCCTAAATTATATATATTGTATGAATTTGTGTTATATCAAACTGGTACCAAAACTTTCGTGACCCCCATGCAGTACCCCTTGTTGAAGACCTCCGCTATAAGCTATCTGTTTCTGAATTTACATGGTATTAATTATAGTCTTGTTTTCAACCTGGTAATTATACAATCTGTACAGGATTTCACTGAGTTTTTTTGAGATTTTTGAGGAAAACTACTTGAATTGGTGAAATTACAATTGCACGGACTTTCACAGTGATGTTTTTTGGTAAAGGGGACCTTTTAGCTGTACTCATATTCGACACATGAATCAAAGGGGGCTTTGCCTGAATGTGCGTCGTGAAGATGTCACATGCTGTGTTGTGATAACGTCACATGACACATCTTGGCCCAAATCTGCAGAAAAATTACGGCAATTTTGAACAATTGTAAGTTATACCGAATATTGAAAGTCTGTAGTGTACAGGGTGAAGAGGAAGGGAGAGCGCACAGTTCTTTTTTTTAAACTAATCATAGTGTTTTAAGCTAATCATCTTAACATGGTGGCTAATTAATTCTTTTTACTAACAATGAACGCACTGTAAGAAAAGACACAGGCAGAAGATACTGCATTTAGAGGGAAGGATTTCACCATTATGCAAACAAGAGTTTTAGAAAAAAGACCATTGTAGAAAAAAAATGTCCTACTCTATTACTCTCAGAGTATTACAGTCTATTACAGTCAGAGTTTGAGTTCTGCCATTTGGCAAAAAGATATATACTGTGACCAAAATCTGTGGACACCTGACCATCACACTGATATTTGCTTTTTGAACATCCAAATCCAGATTTAGTCTGGAATTCCAGATTTAGTTTTGCATTAGACATTGAAATGTGGCTGTGGGAATTAATTCCCATTCAACCAACAAGACCATTAGTGAGGTCAGGCATTGATGCTTATAGGTCACTTGAGTTCGAGTTCCAAAGACATAATAGACAATTGTGTGTTTCCAACTTTGTGGTGTTATGGTCAGGTGGCCATATGCTGTATATTAGTAATTGTCATGGGAAATCGTGGGTTTGGAGTGATTTTAAGTAAAGCATCATATTAGAAGAGATAATAAATAAATTCCCCAAGGGATATTCTGCATTCATTACCAAACATAAAGAATAATAAGCTATGTTGTGCAAGGACACTGTTGTAGCTTTATTATTTGATAATCATTATTGCAGTCTGGGATTTTGTAATACTGAAATTACAATGGGCTACAGTATGCAAGCAAGCTTAAACCCCTCCTGACAAACAGAATCTCATATGTTTCAGATGAGTGGGTGTTGTAATGAATCAAAGAATTCACATTGTCTACTTAAGGGCCGAAATAATGCATGCTGATCTTTAACCATGTTACATTAAGGTATCATCAGTGTGTTTAAAGATGTTGCAAGAATTACTATATATGTAATGTATAGCAGTATTTTTTTTTCACAGTAAGACAGCCATTAAGTTTACTTCCCACCTCTGTCTTTAGTGATTGCATTTTGCATACTGTGTTGGAGCACTAGAGAAATTCTACATCACACTCATTATACTATTACCTCTCTCTCGTTCTCTCGCCTCTATTTGACATAGGAAAAGTGTAGCATGGTATGCATTTTGTAATCAGAAAGTTGGAATGGGTTTAGTCAGAAGCTCCTTTGTTCATACAAGTGACATACATGTTTTGTTCCTTAGCATTCCACTACCCTAGAGCAAAGGCTTAGTTTAATTAAGGGGAATTCATCATCATCTCAAACACTTCTGTCCATTTTTGCTGGTTATTTATAACTTGCCTAAGATAGCTCTGTGCATTCCTTCTGGAGCTGTATGGGATGCCTGGCTGTCATGGGCAGATATGGGCTGAGATTTCTGCTCAGGATTACATCCTGATGATTCTTGGATTTTTTTTCTTGCATCAGCTATTGTTGTCAGTGTATGTTTATGGAAGTTGAGAATAATATAGCAAAAATCAATCAGCAGCACAAGGATAGACATACTCTGTCCTCGACTAGACTATTTCACTTAAAATGGAAGAAAATAAATAAGCAGGAATTACTGCAGATGATATAAGGCTTTTCAGCTCCATACTTACCTGCCTACCTTACTTTGATACATAAACACATAAATTGCATCACTGAAGCTTAGTTGACAGCAGATGTTACTTTCCCTTTGGTTTGTATAACAGGGGCCTGGTGTCTGTTACTTGGGTGTTATAGTATGTGAGATTGATGGGTACTTTAAATAGGCAGTATTAGATTTGTGTACACCAGGCTGTTTCAGTATTAACTCTACAAAGCCTGCTCGTTTTGGTAAAGCTTAAGTCTGAAGTTATAGCATTTTTGAAGCAACTCTTTGCAGAGTGCTTCAAAAGTGTAAGGTCATGTCCTACCTGTCGCCTGTTACTCTTCTGCAGCTCTGCAAAAAAAATACAGTCCATGCCTTTATTCCTAAAGTCTCCTTCTGTTCTCCAGGTCAGTGTCAGGAAGCCTGTTATAACCAGGCCAGAATGTTTCTCTTTCACTGGTCCGGACTGGCAGAAACAGTGAGTACATGGTGGAAGGAGTCGCGTTTCTCACATCACATTGAGAATCTCGTATGACTAATTCACGCGTGATCTTGACCGATGACGTGTCTGAAGCTATATCAGTTTCTGGCACAGTCTACATCACGGTCTGCCTCTCATTTTTGCTGAGAGATCTCGCTCGAGCATGCACAATTTTGGGTCGGCGTTCGCACCCCGCTATAGCTGTGTCTCGAGAAAACAAATTGGATTATATTGTATTCATTCGAATTGCTTACTCATCGGCCCAAGTGGTTATCCAGGGTTGTCATTAAACACCGTTTCCCATCAGTAGAATTGAGGTGAGTGTCTATATTAGAACTCATTGGTTAGCCGGGGCTCTAGTTAGACTGTGTGTATACACCTGTTGCCTCCAACTTTCATTGTGCCATAGTTGCTCTCACTGGTAAACCAGGGCAGCATTCATATATGTGCGGTTACTGTAACAACCACTAAGTGCCTATTCATTGCAGTACAGTATTCAAGTTTTTTTTATCTCTAGCATGTACCCCTTGGCTGACCAGGGTTATCTTCTATTTATGTAGGTATTTATGGCTGCCTCATGAACCGTACAGGTCCTCATTGATTACTGAGGGGTAGGACCATCATACTCCTTTGGAGGAGACATCATCATCATATTCTCAGTCTCAACCCTCGCATAGTGATGAGGGTTCAGGTGCTGTTCAGGTGTTTTTACTGTTGGATACAACCAAAATGGCTCTGTCTAGATTGAATTTGAACCCACTTCCTACTGTGTTGGGCCCTTCAAACCTATTGTGCCATCCAGAAGCACAGCCTGAAGACTTAAAGATACTCAGCTGTCCTGATTTTACTGAAGTGATCTTCTCTGCATTTCACTCAGCCCTATCATCCAGGCCAGATCGCATAGCATGCACACTGGCAGATATGGCAGAAGCCCAGGATAAAGGTCTTGGTAACATGCCTCCTATAGAGCCATGTATTTCTTCCTTGGTGGTATCTCTGGATGAAGCCCTGAAACAAGATCTCTGCTGCCCCAACCCGGAATGCAGGCGTACTGATGACTTATTAGTCCATATTTTTAAAACTGTGTCAGGGTTGAGTCATGTGGGAAATTCAATGGCCGATCTGTTGCTGGCACTCCATTCTACCATGACTTCAACACCATCAGATAACACGGCACCAGAACTGCTTGACGCTTCTCTGTAGGCCTTGGGAATCGATGGTATTCTCCAGTGGAAAGGCTCTAGGGCTTATTACTCAAGCCAGACGGCAGGTGTGGCTTGCCCAATCTAACCTTCCAGAAGCATGAACTACCTTCGCCAGTTACCACTAATGCCTGGTCAGGTCTTTGGTCAAGCTGCCCAGGACGCCCTTGAATGCAGAGCAAAGGCAGCAGAATCCCAATCTCAGCATATCGAGCGGTGTGTGAACTACCCTCGCCTGTTTGCACACCGGATGCCTGTTCGCCATGCAACTTCTGAACATCATAGACAGGGGCAGTCTTACAGACCACTGCAGCAGACTGCCTGACCTGACATATCAAGAGGAGAAGCACCCTAAGCCACCAACTCGCCCTATGCATACTCACCGTCCCCCGTCCCCCCACCCCACCCCAGAGATAATGGAAAGTTTCCCCACCATTGCTAGGGGTTCAAGGTATGCGACAGGCCACTTTTCAATCTCTCAGTTAGAGAGATGGAGAGGTATTACAGACATCAAGTGGCTTCTCGACACACTCAGTAGGGGGTCTATTGTTTTCAGTTCTATCACAGACCATACAGATCTATCAGGTGTCATTCAACTCAGGCAGTGGCCACTTTTTGGGCAGCATTGCATGGCATATCACTCTCTGAGATATGTGCAGTGGCCACATGAGCTTCACCTTGCACGTTCACAAGGTTTTAAAAGCCTAATGTACAGGCCCCTATTTCTTCGGCTAACTCTGCTGTATTACCAGGAAACACTTAGGATGTGTTCCTCGTGACTTTGTGGCTATATTCATCTTCCACCATGTACTGTCCATCTCTGGCGGGCTGTAACAGTGAAATAGAATGCTGGTTACTGGCGTAACAATTGTTCTATGAACGGTGGAAGACCACCAGAGTCTGTGGTCACACTGATTGTGTGTATGACTAGGAGACAGACCATGACATAGGCGGAAACTGATATATAATTTCCGACACACCGTCAGTCAAAGTCACATGTGGCTGAATCATATGAGATTCTTGATGTGATGTGTGAGACGCGACTCCTGCCACCATGTACAGTGGGGGGAAAAGTATTTGATCCCCTGCTGATTTTGTACGTTTGCACTGACAAAGAAATGATCAGTCTATTATTTAAATGGTAGGTTTATTTGAACAGTGAGAGACAGAATAACAACAAAAAAAATTGATTTGCATTTTAATAAGGGAAATATGTATTTGACCCCTCTGCAAAACATGACTTAGTACTTGGTAATGACTTAGTAATTACTTTTCATTTTCTTTTTTTGTTTTGGATTTATATTTTTTATTGATTCTCATACACTTTTCAGAGTACAACGAAATATATCAATACAGAATCAATATTTTTTTTACCCCAATAACAGCCCCTCCCACCCCCACCCAGGAATGTTTACATATGATTCATTTATTTATGATTCATGTACATGTAATTCAATTACATATGTTTCGTATTTTTTTCATAAATCAATACAGAATCAAAAAAAAAAAAAGGGAAGCAGGGGGGGGGGGGGGGGGGGGGTAAGATGGATAGTATTGACCGTCCTACTCTCCTTAATCTACCTCCAGGGTGCGTACATCCTTGAAGTAGGTAATAAACTGCTGCCATTTTCCCAAAAATAAGTCTCCGCTACCTCTGATCTTATACTTGATTTTTTCCAGCTTCAAAAAGAACATTAGATCCTTAAGCCAGACTGATATAGAGGGGGGTTGTGAAGAGGTCCAAGACAACAATATTCTGTGCCGAGCAAGTAACGATGCAAATACCACAACACTAGCTTGTTTATGGTTCAGAAGCTGACACTGAGATGAAACACCAAAGATTGCAATTAAAGGACAAACCTCCAAATTGATTCTAAGAATGTCAGACATAGTCCTAAAAAAGGAGTTCCAAAAGTTCTGTAGTTTGGGACAGAGTGCAAACATATGACTTTCATATGACACGGTGAAAGTTTACATTTTTCACACATGTCAGGAACATTGGGATATATTTTAGATAGTTTACTGCTAGAGAGGTGAGCTCTATGGACCACTTTAAATTGTATGAAACTAAGTCTAGC
>JAFFST010044779.1:0-24469 GCA_022414735.1 Noturus placidus | reverse complement strand
ATTCCTCCTCCCAGGCACTAATGGTTTTAATATTGTAAGAATCGTCTTGAGACCAAATCGTTGTATATATTTGTGAAATAATGCACCTTTTACGAGGATTCAGCTTGAACACATCTTCCCATGCAGACTTTATAGGTAAGGAGGGAAACCCAGTGAATAGGGAGGAGACACAATGCCTAATTTGAAAGAAACGGAAAAGGTGAGACGGAGGCAGGCTGAATGACGAGGATAATTCAGAAAAATTCGCAAACACATCGTTGATGAAAAGATCCTCAAAGCGTTTCAGACCCTTCTGTTCCCAAAGAGAGAATGTGGGGTATATAAAGGAGGGGGGAAAGAGGTGGTTATTACATATAGGTGCCCCGATTGAGGCCGAGACAGATTTAAAATGATGGCGAAACTGGTAGAAAATTTTCAAGGAGGTATATACTAGAGGATTATCTGTGTATTGTGAAATTACTTTTCATTTTCAATGCCCTGGCTGAAGGAAGGAGGTTCTCACCCAAGATTTGATGGTACATGGCCCCGTCCATCGTCCCTTTGATGCGGTGAAGTTGTCCTGTCCCCTTAGCAGAAAATCACCCCCAAAGCATAATGTTTCCACCTCCATGTTTGACGATGGGGATGGTCATAGGCAGCATTCCTCCACCTCCAAACACGGAGAGTTGAGTTGAGGTCAAAGAGCTCCATTTTGGTCTCTTCTGACCACAACACTTTCACCCAGTTGTCCTCTGAATCATTCAGATGTTCATTGGCAAACTTGAGCAGCGGCCCTGCAGGATTTCAGTCCTTCACAGCGTAGTGTGTTACCAATTGTTTTCTTGGTGACTATGGTCCCAGCTGCCTTGAGATCATTGACAGGATCCTCCCGTGTAGTTCAGGCTGATTCCTGACTGTTCTCATGATCATTGCAACTCCACAAGGTGAGATTTTGCCTGGAGCCCCAGGCCGAGGGAGATTGACAGTTCTTTTGTGTTTCTTCCATTTGCAAATAATCGCACCAACTGTTGTCACCTTCTCACCAAGCTGCTTGGCAATGATCTTGTAGCCCATTCCAGCCTTGTGTAAGTCTACAATCTTGTCCCTGACATCCTTGGAGAGCTATTTGGTCTTGGCCATGGTGGAGAGTTTGGAATCTGATTAATTGATTGCATCTGTGGACAGGTGTCTTTTATACAGGTAACAAACTGAGATTAGGAGCACTCCCTTTAAGAGTGTGCTCCTAATCTCAGCTCGTTACCTGTATAAAAGCCACCTGGGAGCCAGAAATCTTTCTGATTGAGAGGGGGTCAAATACTTATTTCCCTCATTAAAATGCAAATCAATTTATAACATTTTTGACATGCGTTTTTCTGGATTTTTTTGTTGATAAACTGTCTCTCACTGTTCAAATAAACCTACCATTAAAATTATAGAATGATCATTTCTTTGTCAGTGTGCAAACGTACAAAATCAGCAGGGGATCAAATACCTTTTTCCCCCACTGTACTGACCATCTCTGGCGGTCTTCCACCGTTCATATGTGCATACCACGGTTATGCCAGTAACCAGCGATTTGTGAAACACTAAATTCCCAGTGGCCTTGAATGACTCATTGCATTTCATTTTAAAAATGAATGGTCCACATTTGATCATTGTGCTTTGTCATAATATTTTAAGCACTCTGCTATAACAATACAAGCAGATGTTTATGATGCTATTCTGTAATGTTTCCAGTCTGCTTTTAACCTGTACTTCTTAAATCTTCTAATTGGTCTGGCATCAGTAAATGACATATGGTTAGTGTTGTTGTGTACTGTGGTGATGCAATTGAAATGAGAATCATCATAGGCTCTTAAATATGCTCATTACAGTCACGCTTCAGTGCACTGTTCTCTGCAAGAGGACCAAATCTCAATGTTTCTGTCTCTCTAATGAATAGTGCTGTCATCAGCGGGTCCCGGTGCTAGCCAACAGTATCAATGCAAGCCTGTTGTTTTCAGAGGAAAAAGCAGACCGATGTATTTTGTTTAATTCTCTTTCATATCTTTATTTTTCATCAGTCTGTTATACAGTAGTTGGTTGTGCTACTGAGTTGTTTGAGTGCAATGAATTATGGAGGAATTATGGAGCAAGCATTTAGGACGAGGTCAGTAGCAGCAAGATCATCAGGGGTTAGTCAAGTTAGGTCCAGAAGGTAGAAGATGATTAATCAATAAGCATCATCATCAATAATTATGATCCTCATCTGTCTCATTCTCCTTGGCTTCATCCTTCCTCCTCAACACCAACACCATCTTTTATATACAGCATATAGAGTGAAAAGATTAACAGCTTTATAAAATTGAGCATAAATGGAGCAAAATGGAAAGGTGAAATAAAACACTAAATAATAAGTAATAAAATAAAAGCTAAAAATGGATGCATGAATAAATTAATACAAAATTTTAATCTAATATTGTACGTTTTAACAGTGCATGTGACAGAAAGAACTAGAAAAATGTAAAATACTAAAAAATAACATTATATTTTTTTAGGAAATAATATTCTTTGTTTCTGTCTGTCTCCCCTACTCCTTCCATGTAGTCGTGTGAATGAGGGTTGACAGTGCTGGTCTGTAGATTAAGTTGGCTCCGATGTGATCAGGGTCAAGAGGGCAGTGTGAATCCTGCTGGTATACAAATTACTCAGCCGCTCACTAAGAAAATATCACTGTATATGTGTGACTGGACGTACTCATCTTTCTCTGCTAATGACCTTGTCATCTCTAAACAACAGGCCTAATATGACTGTTATCCTTTTCACAATGTGTCAACCACCTGTTATTTTAATTTTCCGATCATTTCAGAAATATGTTAAGAAAACATCATCATATTGTTACATGCAGTAAATGTCCTTATATTTGCAACTACATGTAAGCAGGGTTTATCTGCTCATCCTTGGTCTTCGATTCTTATTCTTTTGTGGTTTGAACATTTCATTAACAAGGGACTTGTTAAAGTGACTTGAGGTGTGCATCAGGACTGGGATCCCATGCAACCCAACAAAAAAGTCATGGGAGCAGGCAATTAATTTTACTAGAAACGGACAGACAAAGAAAGCCCACATTCATTAACATGGGAGCAAGTTGGTTGCTTATGCGATGCATTTACTGCTGTATTTACTTCAGTAACTACCGTATTTTGCGCACTATAAGGCGCACCTAAAAGCATTAAATTTTCTCAAAAATCGGCCGTGCGCCTAATAATCCGGTGCGCCTTATGTGTGGACCAAGTTCCAAAATCTGTAAAAATGTTGTGCGAATTTGGTTGGTGTAACAACCGTATGCACCTTATAACACGGTGTGTCTTATGTATTGGTCCAGTACAGAAATAGACCCCGTAATTGAGACTGCGCCTTATAGTGTGGAAAATACGCTACTTTATTCTGGTCAGCTGCATGGTGATTTAAATGACTAATTGTTTATATTTTGAGAAACAGAACCAGGGGCCAGGATTGGTAAAACCTGCTGTGGTAGGAGTCAGGATTTGTTAACTTGCTATGGGAAGGGCCAGGATAGGTCAAACTTTCTGGAGAAGAGGGCATGACCTGGAACAGTTACACTCAGGGCCGTAGCTAGTGGGGTGAAAGGTGAGGACAACTATAGCAGCCCCCACTGACCAAGGGGGCCCCACAAAATCCAGCAGGTATACTATATAGGCCGCAGTTCTGTGAATAATTGTAATATTTATGTTAGTTGAATGCCTGAGATTTAAATGAAAACCACAAAAACATGCAATTTGATGAAAGAAGTTTTCCAAATATCTGCTCCGCTAAATATCCCCTCTCTAAAAATGGTCTAGTCTGATCAGAAGAATTTATTAAGTATTCAGTCAGTGACAAATATCATAGGAACCCACCCCCAGCTCGTGAACAGAACCAATCAGAGTTGAGGCGGCAGCTGAAGTTAGCAATGAACTTGGTGAAGAGCAGGAGACTGACTAACTGAAAAGTTTGGGAAAACATAAATCAAGGTACCAGAAATTCCATGAAAAGAAGGAGAAGGAGGCCAGGAGAGTTGCTGTATCCAAGTTAATCAAGACAGATTAGTGTATTGTCATTTCACTGCCTGATTTGCTTTTGTGGGAATAGGAAAAGTACCATCTAACGCTGCTGAGTATTGTCATTTTTCATTACCTGCAAACACCGCCGTCGACCGAATGATTACGTGGTGAAATCCCCATCTTGTTTATGCTATTGTAAATAGAGTTGGTTGGTATAAAACACAGAAAAAATGGGCATGAGTCATGATGCATGTCACAAGCATTACACACCTCCCGGCTGTTGATGTATTTTATTACAGTCAAGAAAACACGAATAAAACACACTGCTCTTGGATGGATGAATTTATTAGCGTTATTTAATAATATATTACACAGTTCCATATTATCCTCATTAAAAATTATGAGTAATTTTAGTGGTTTTATTATTTTAAATTTGACTGCTTTCATGTAAATTTCTGAATGTTTACTTTTTGATTTATGAATTATAACAGACTGATAAAAAAAAGCTATTATATTGCTGGTCCTTTTTTAAAATTGGTTTTATTATTATTTAATAATTTCTTGTTTTTTGTAATTTTTTTATTAGTTGTAATATTTATATAAACATTTAACTTTTCAAATAAAGGGTTTATGACAACATCAAGATCTTCTGTTACATGTAAATAAACTATGTCAAAGTGATATGATATTAGGCCTAAACTTATTATAACGTCCTGCAGCAAAAGATGTGGCATCGTCTGACTCACAACCCCATTCCAAAGATGACATGGAGGGTCAGTGCTGAAGATACTGATATTAATTTGTCAGGAATCACTTTCTTATTTGTATATATGTTATTTAGTATTTACTAGTCACATCTGTTTTAACTGAACTGAATTGGAAAGTATTGTTTTATTTTTAATACAACTATTTGAGTCATGGTATATGTTGTCTACGGAGCCAGGTAGGATCCTCCAATCAGCAAATGCATGAAAGTAGGCCAACATCAGTTAGTAATGGTCAAAGTAAAGAAGCTGAAAGTAGCACCAGTCAGGACACAGTCACAGACAGCCCAAACTCAGCAAGCGCAGGGAGAAATGAAGGCGAGAGTGAAGGAGAATTTCTGACAACTGATCCAGGATTATAGCCAGAGAGGTTCACAGATCGTGAACGTGAGGTGATCATTAGAAAGCTAGCCACTTCCAGACAGACCTGAAAACTTTTATGCCCAAGTCAGCAAATCAGAAAAACAAGTCAGAAAATCAGAAGAGACACAGTCCCTACAGTCCAAGCATGGATTCATTATATTGTGTGCTATGCATGCTCTTTTCACGGGATGACCTCAGAAAGACATCAACTAGTGCACTAAACATTAATGAAGGTTAGAAAACAGCAGATCTAAAATGGTGGAGAATGTACAACAAATTCCCTGACTATGAAGCAAGTAAGGCACACAAAGCATACTACCTCAAGTGGAAAAATCTTAAATATTCTTTGATAGAAGCAAAAGGACTAGATAGCAGCTTGCAAAAACAAACACAGCTGGAAGTTGAAAAAACAAAGCAGTCTTTGAAAGAATATTAGACGTCACACTTTTTTTGGCATCAAGAAACTTAGAATTCAGAGGACCACAGACAATTTAGGTGATGTTCACAATGGTAACTTGGCACATTAGACCTGTTGATTTGTTATGATCCTCTGCTTAGTGATCATTTGCAAAAAAGTGTCAGAGAAAAAGACAGGTGCAAGAATGACACATTACCTTAGCCCAGAATCACAAAATGAATTCATTGAGATCTGTGGAGAAAAGGTTTTGAAAGAAATATTGAAGGAAAGAGAGCATGCAATTTATTATTCTGTGATTTGTGATGCAACTCCTGACATTTCTCATATGGAGCAGATTGCTGTTCTGTTCTGTTGCTGTTCTAATTCTGTTAAGATATGTAGCAAAGAAGGAGAATGATCAGTGGGAGATAATTGAGTGTTTTTTACAGTTAAAAGCTTTCCATGGTAAGACTGGCCCAGGAAATATCAGAAATGATATTGAAAACTTTGGATGAGCATTGCATTGATATTTCAGATAGCAGGATTTGACAATGGGGCAAATTGAAAGGGGTTCAGGTTGAAATAAACAAAATGTTGTTGAATCTTGTTGGTGTACAAGCAGCAGAGTCGTGTCCTGAGGTGTTCATATTTTTTGGCTATTTGAACCGCTTATACAATCTCTTTAGTACACGTCCAGAGCGGTGGCCAATTTTTAAAAGTCAGCCTGGCTGCTCCCTTCAACGCATGTTTAAAACCAGGTTTAGTGCACGCATAGCTTCAGTTAAACCTGTAGCAAACCACTTGCCATCAACTATAGAAGCTCTGGACACCATCCTTACGAAGTGAAGTTTAACCAGAGAAGCTAGGTCAGAGGCCAGTGGTCTACAATAGTACATCATGTCCTTCAAAGCCATAGTTCTTCTCACTATATGGAAGAAAATCCTGCAGTCCATTGAAAACAGAAACCTAATTCTGCAATCAGTGAAAATTGCAATGGAAGTTGAAATAGACAACATGCAGGCACTGAAAGAAGAGATGGAAGTTTTGCGTAACTCATGGGATAATCTTTTTGCAGAAGCCTCCCTCATTGCAAAAGCTATGGATGTGCCCAGTGGGTTTCCAGTCAACCACAAGAGAAGGAGATAGCGGTTTGCAGATGAGAGTCAGAGTTCAGAGGATGCCAACCTACAGGAGACAGAAGAAATTTGGTTTTGAAACGATGTGTTACTTGTGGCATTGGATAATAATCTGCGTTGGATAGCCACTTATAAACCACTGCAAAAATATTTGAAGAGTTTTCTGCAATCTTAAAGTTAAAAGAATTGGAAGAAGATAAGATTCACCCAGATTGCCACTCATTAGTGAGAAAATATACACAGGATCTTACAGCAGGCTTTGAGAATGAAGTGAGGCAGCTTAAGTCTGTGTATAATTCCCCATTTGCAGACTTTCGAACTGCTGAATTCAATCTACAGAATGCAGCTCCAGAGCATTTTTGGAGAAGTGTGCATTTTAGTGCGCTTATTCTGCACTCTACCTGTCTCTGTTTCTGGTGTAGAAAGGGCTTTCAACAAGTTGAAGCTTGTCAAAAACTATCTCAGGTCTCCCCAAACTTAAGAGAGGTTTAATCGTCTTTCCCGACTTTCAATTGAAAGCCAGCTAAGCAAACATCTGGACTTCAAAGACATCATAATTGACTTTGCCAACAAAAAGGTCCGACAATGGGATTTTGGTTCATCCTAGGTTAAAGATCAATCAAACCGATATACATATAATAATAATTTGTATAATTTTCATAGTTATTTCAGTGTTCATTGCAGATTGATTTGATTTGATTAAATTTGTTTCAGTGTTTGCTATCTAAGGGCGCACGGTGACTTAGTGGTTAGCACGTTTGCCTCACACCTCCGGGGTTGGGGGTACGATTCCGACTGTGCAGAGTTTGCATTTTCTCCCGATGCTGTGGGGGTTTCCTCTGGGTACTCCGGTTTCCTCCCCCAGTCCAAAGACATGCATGGTAGGCTGATTGGCATGTATCCAAAGTGTCCGTAGTGTGTGAATGTGTATGTGATTGTGGCCTGTGATGGATTGGCAACCTGTCCAGGGTGTACCTCGCCTTGTGCCCTATGCTCCCTGGGATAGGCTCCAGGTTTCCCTGTGACCCTGAAGTGAAGGATAAGAGGTATAGAAGATGGATGGATGTTTGCTATGTATTTGTTTTTTTAATATTTAATGTCATATTTGTGTATTTTGCTTTTGCTGATGTTCAGTAAAAACTGTTTATTTACATTTATTTGTTATCTGTTTTGTTATTTTGTAAGAAAATTTTGTAAGAAACCCCTATTAAGTTACATGTGTAACATCAATATTTTTTCATGGGGCCCCGAATCCTCTAACTACGGTCCTGGTTACACTCACACATCTAGTTATACTTGATATTTTACAGCTATATTCTAAAATTTAGGAGACTAAACAAGATAACCATTTTTCCATTAAACAGGATTTATTTTTTTTATATATATATTTCTGTTATTCCAGAAAAACAAAATATTGCTTCTATGCTGTAAATCCATAAATATATGCTGAGAAAGTTCAAATAAAGTGTGTTTTGACAATCAGCGTTTAACATTCGTACAAATGGATGTGTCTTTGTACTATGACACAGTGTCTCAGAGCTTTATATAGAAATGTGTAGTAGTTCTTTAGTTGATGTCATGACTAGCAATACAGGAACAAAAGTAATTATAGCACTTAAGAAAGCTCACTACTGACTTCACTCTTCCCACCATTTTAAATTACACAGAATCCAGCTGTGGCCTTAGGAGCATTGCAGCAGCCTCTCACACAAACCCAGTTCAGTCTGTGACCAGAGTTTATCAATGCAGCCATCAAGGAGGCATGCTGCGTTTGTGAATAGCTTGTTACAGTATCTATGCTCAGAGAGTGTAGATGACTGGTTAGTAACTGCAAGGCAATCAGCAGGTGAAAATCATTCCTGTCCCAGTCCGATTGTTGTTATATCTTCTTGAACATGGTAGAGGAGCCTCACTAAATATTTGTATCTTAACACTGGTGCCCATTTTGCCATTAATGCATTATTTTTAATGTGTCAGGAAAGAATTTAGAGAAACTAGAACTATCTTGAAATATCTGCTTGAAAGAAAATAGTCATACAGTGGGCTTGCAGCTTTACGTGAAGAAGGTCCTCACATCATTTCATTTTTCATCAAGAAAAAGTAGGAAGAGTAGTCAATTCAAGGATATGTCATGGGAATTGCTCTTGGCAGGATGTCAAATTTACAGGAAGATGTTTGGTCAAATCATGGTATATTAAATTACCTCATATGGATGTAAAATTTGAATGGTAAAGAAACAAAACATGAGTATGGCATAGCCTGCATATCCCATGGACTGCCTTAAATACAAACCATATCAAACCTAAGCTGCCCATGGAAGGTCAGCACTCATACAGTATCTCACAAAAGTGAGTACTCCCCTCACATTTTGTAAATATTTGATTATATCTTTTCATGTGACAACACTGAAGAAATGACACTTTGATACAATGTAAAGTAGTGAATGTACAGCTTGTGTAACAGTGTAAATTTGCTGCCCCCTCAAAATAACTCAACACACAGCCATTAATGTCTAAACCACTGGCAACAAAAGTGAGTACACATCCTAAGTGAAAATGTCCAAATTGGGCCCAAAGTGTCAATTTTTTGTGTGGTCACAATTATTTTCAGGAACTGCCTTAATCCTCTTGGGCAGGGAGTTCACCAGAGCTTCACAGGTTGCCACTGGAGTCCTCTTCCACTCCTCCATGATGACATCACGGAGTTGGTTGATGTTAGAGACCTTGTGCTCCTCCACCTTCTGTTTAAGGATGCCCCAAAGATACCAGCTTCTTTAGCAAGGCAGTGGTCGTCTTGGAGGTGTGTTTGGGGTTGTTATCATGCTGGAATACTGCATACTGATCATGCTCTGCTTCAGTATGTCACAGTACATGTTGGCATACATGGTTCCCTCAGTGAACTGTAGCTCCCCAGTGCCGGCAGCACTCATGCAGCCCCAGACCATGACACTCCCACCATCGTGCTTGACTGTAGGCAAGACACAGTTGTCTTTGTACTCCTCACCTGGTTGCCACCACACACGCTTGACACCATCTGAACCAAGTAAGTTAATCTTGGTCTCATCAGACCACAGGACATGGTTCCAGTAATCCATGTCCTTCGTCTGCTTATCTTCAGCAAACTGTTTGTGGGCTTTCTTGTGCATCATCTTTAGAAGAGGCTTCCTTCTGGAATGACAGCCATGCAGACCAATTTAATGCAGTGTGCGGCGTATGGTCTGAGCACTGACAGGCTGACCCCCCACCCCTTCAATCTCTGTAGCAATGCTGGCAGCACTCATATGTCTATTTCCCAAATACAACCTGAGCACATGAACTCAACTTCTTTGGTCGACCATACCGAGGCCTGTTCTGATTGGAACCTGTCCTGTTAAACCGCTGTATGGTCTTGGCCATTGTGCTGCAGCTCAGTGTCAGGGTCTGGGAAATCTTCTTATAGCCTAGGCCATCTTTATGTAGTGCAACAATTCTTTTTTTCAGATTCTCAGAGAGTTCTTTGCCATGAGGTGCCATGGTGAACTTCCAGTAACCAGTATGAGGGAGTGTGAGAGTGATGACACCAAATTTAACACACCTGCTCCCCATTCACACCTGAGACCTTGTAACACTAACAAGTCACATGACACCGGGGAGGGAAAATGGCTAATTGGGCCCAATTTGGACATTTTCACTTAGGGGTGTACTCACTTTTGATGCCAGTGGTTTAGACATTAATGGCTGTGTGAGTTATTTTGAGGAGACAGCAAATTTACACTGTTACACAAGCTGTACACTCACTACTTTACATTGTAGCAAAGTGTCATTTCTTCAGTGTTATCACATGAAAAGATATAATCAAATATTTACACCAATGTGAGGGGTGAACTTACTTTTGTGAGATACTGTACATTTAGCACATGATGCAAAGAGAAAGAATACTAGAAAAAAGCATCAAAATAAGTTATTCTTGGCAAGGTTGAAGGCCAACAGAAAAGAGCAGCAATGTAAGGGTTCAAATCAATAGGAACAGCTATGACTACCACTTTGTCAGTGACTGGCCGTCTGGCTGAAGATTAAATGCAGTTTTAGATGATCAGCCCATAGGGTTTTTCACCAACTCAACAGTATATTGTGATGGCAGCAGCATCCTAATTTCTTTAAAATGTCAAATCAAAACTAACAGAAAAATGTTTCCATAAATCCATATGGTACTGCAGTTAGTGTCTGACCTGCAGTTTGTGCATTCAGGTCTCCTGAACATTTGAAAGGTCACTTACTTTAATGATGAAGCTATATTTATAAAGAACACACAATTAACATAACAGTGAAATACACCTGAAAAAGAAAAAATAGACATAGGCATCCACTTTTTAAGAAAATCTAATCTAAAAAATCTAACATCTTAATAATGACATATCAAAAAACAAATATCTCTTAATAAAGAGAAATCTCTTGATTTATAAACTATAACAGTTGGAGCACACCTCCAAAGTTGAATGGTCGGTTGTTTCACAGCATTGGGACAGCAACTGTAAACACGTGGCAATGGATCCAAAGATCTCAGAGACCTAGAGACAAAATATGGTCTGAGCATTTTATTTATGTAGGGAGTTGCAATCCATAAAGGAATTTAAACATAAATCAAAGAACCTGGATAGTGGATAATGGAAATTGAGCTGTTAGAAGCTATAGAAGAATTATTATTATTACCTATATACCAAACATTATAATTTCCACTAGGGTATATAAATGCATGTTTAAGATTCATGTTAAATAAAAAAAATTATGTTTTGATTATAGCAGTATGCCAATGTTGAAAAAAAAAAACAATAACAGAGTTATTGTCAAATGTGAGGTCCGATTGCTGCAGTTATGTCAAATTCCTGACAGGTTTAACACATTGTGACAGTGATTCTAGGTTGTTTAATAGACTGTTTTAGTCTTTGGTGAAGTTTTGATATCCAGATTTTGATATCTTCAATACACTCATTGATTGCCTTAGCCAACACAAATAATTAGGCCTAATCAATATAGCAGTGAAATGAGAGGTTGTGATTAAAATGATTTTGCCCAGTTTAAACATATACCGTATAATGAAAATTTTACCGGCCCTAGTAATGAACCTTAGGGGACTCCTTGTAGCCAGTGGTTGCAACAGTTGGGAATAAATTTCTATATTAACTGAAATTTCTTTTTGATTAAGATTTACCCTAAATCAGTTCCTTTTTACACTTCTGAGGGTCCCCTGTGGAACATGTGCATGTGAGTGATTTTATGTGTGTAATGATCAAGGTGCTTGTTTTTTTTTTCAGGTATACATGAGTTCCCTGAAGACATTTTTACCAACCAAGAGCGAATGGAGGGAGCTGTGGCCCTGCATATCATAGCTGTAAGTGTGTCTCTATTTGTTTTTTGTTCTGTGTGTGTGTGTGTGTGTGTGTGTGTGTGTGTGTGTGTGTGTGTGTGTGTGTGTGTGTGTGTGTGGAGGGGGGGGTCATTTGTTGGTGTTTGTTTGTTTTTGACACATTTACAAATGCAGGAGTGACCCATTTTTACTCTCATGCAGGCAGGAGCAGTTGATCCTATATAAAGCTTGAGATTTCCAATAACATAGAGTAGAACTTCATTAAAAATCTTACTTTTAACTAATTAAATAATCACCAGTTACTTCTTTTTTGTTTTGGTAGGTCTTTTAAAAGTGAGTGCATGCATCAGGCAGATATTAGAAAAAGCTATTGCCATTGGTTGGTATTCTACAGAAAATATATGGGTAAACTTGACAATTAAGCTATGTTTTCTGTGGTTGTTGATGCAGTTGTCTAAGCAATAACAAATGTAAAATTGCAAATGGACACAAATCAGGTATCTCTGTTTGTGACTTTGATATTAAATAATTCATCTTTTGTAACCACATTTTCTTGAACAAAGTCGCTGTGGTTGAAATCACTTATTTGCTTATGTTTTGGGTGAGTACAAAAGAAATAACAGGAGGGATTGGTTAGACTTTCTACAGGAGCAGGGTGAGTGAGAACAGGTACAGTTCCCTCCACTAATATTGGCACCCTTGGTAAATATGAGCAAAGAAGTCTGTGGAAATTTAACCTTTTGTTTAACCTTTTGATCTTTTGTTTTAAAAAGAAATCACAAAAAAACTCTGCTCTCATGGAGATCATACAATTGCAAAAAACACAGGTTTATATTTAAAAAAAAAACTTTGTTAAATATAGGTGTGCAACAGTATGTTATTTATCCTAATCATCATACTGCACTCCTTCAAGGTTAGTGTAACATTTGTTTTCTTGAAGGAAAGCTATTTGACCTAGTTACCTTTACTTTAGTCTCCAAATCAGACTCCAAGAGAATTGTATGCCTTTTTTTGGCAAAAGCTCAGACACAGAGACATTTACTTTTCAAAGAGGTTGAAAATAACACGGATACCTTTGATTTTCCGACCTGAAAAATCACAATGAAGGATTTGGACATGCTGTAAAGTTTATGGAAACACAACTAGGTCAATGTTGTTTCCACCAAGGAGAAAAGTTTATAGGAAAGGAAATTTAAAGCAGCAGTAACATTTAATGGAAATGGAGCTTTACTGGAACACTTAATGAAAAAGAAAAGTTTAAATTTCTGATATTTACAGACATTACTCTTAAACCTGAAGAGGTGAGAGTAATTGGATTTTTTCAAGGCTCTGCTACTAAGCAATTGTATTCATTTAATGTGTTGGAAAGATAGTCTGGCTTGTATGTCTACTGTTAAATACTTGTTTGCAAAGAAAAACTCTCCTGTGCTTTCTGAATTGTTTTATTCGAGATGTAGCCATTTAAACATTGATTGTCTTTCCGCATTTTTATGGTTTTAGATCAGTTGGTATGTCCTTACGTGTTTAACAAGATATATTATTTACAACACTGCATGTGGGGCCTCCCAAAAGATTGACTCCAGCAGTTAGGGTGTGTGTATTTGTATGTGCATTTTGCCAAAAACCCCAAGATCTTCTGGCCTGATGACACATAACTCACATCAGTTTACAGAAAATGAAATCACTTCACTTCTGCCTCACTGCTTACTGCTTGTGTTGTTTGTTTTTGGTTTTGCAATTTTAGTCACTTTAACAGTTAAACAATACATATCTGCAGAGCAGACAAAATGTTGTCCAGAACAGAACGCGCTTAGTGTGATTTATCATAGGCTGTTCTGTGCAGCTTTTCCATGGTTTACATCTCCAACATCATTGTTCTCTCTATTTCCATCTGGCAGCCTTTTTTGACATTCACTCAGTCACACTGTTGGCAGTTCAGAAATGTTAAGAAATGGCTCTAAAACCCAAGCACGCTGTGGGTGTAGGATGGCAACTGGCCTTTAGAGAGACAAGGACAGAGTTAATGGTCTGGCTTAGTCAGTGAGACTGTGTGGCTGCTGTTAATTATGCAGAGGAGCAGATCACATCATGTTTTAATTGATATGTAATTGTTGCGTTTTAAAGGAGCAGTTTGTAATTTGCAGTTTGAAATGCACGTCATTTCATGTTCTCCTCATGCTCATGTTGGTTTCTTCTCAACTACTAAACCATGCCACTAGGATTACTGGCTATACTTGATTGCCTCTAGGTGTGAATGTGTCGAGTGCATGTATGCATCCTGTCTTGCAATGGTCTAGTTTCAGTGATAGGCTCGAGATCCACCATGACCCTGATCAGGTTAAGGTGGTTACTGAAGAATATTTGAAAGGGTTTGTTATTTTTAAGAGCACTCTGCTGTTATCAGGGGAGAGGTAATTAAATATAAAGACAATGACAAATCTTCTGATTCATCCCCAACCAGCCCCAACCTTGATGGATTGCCTTTTAACCCATGTTCATACTACTAGGCAACAAGATTCTAGTGTGTTTGTTGAAGGTGTGTAGTGTTGTTACTGGAAATACACTCCAGCTTTTTTAAGTTCTTATATGACAGGAGTCACTAAAATGTATAAATATATGCATTATTATTTATCAAATTTATGTTGCATTGCTTTATTTTGTTTTAAATATATTTTCAGAATTTAGTAAAACCCAGGAAGATATGACCCCATAGGTTTATTTCCATTTTTTAATGCCACATGTGGTTGAAAAGGAGCTAAACACCGTGAGTTTAGACTGATGTCTTTTTAGACTATTGTTTTGGTGTTACAAATTGACTGGAGCCAGTCATTTGGATTTGTCAGTTTGCCACTTCACATCACATTTGCATAAAACTCAAGTGTGGCTTGATGCTTTGTTGTTTTCATCTGTCATAGAAAATGAATGGTTGCTCTGTTGTTTACCAGTGAGAACAGAGGGTAAAAGAAGGGGCAAAGCTGAGAAGCTCTGTTCCATCCAATGACAGTGAAGATTTAAACAGAAGCCTGAAATTAAGATACTAACAAGAGAAACTGGGCTGGGAAATATGACTATATAATATTAATACTCTGTCACAATCAATCTATCTATCTATCTATCTATCTATCTGTCTGTCTGTCTGTCTGTCTGTCTATCTATCTGTCATCTATCCTTCATTATTATTCTTTTTTTGATAATTACAAACAGACTAGAAACAGCTGATTTTATCTTATTTTTGTAATTAATATTTAAAATAGTAAACTGTTCTTTGTTTTTTACAGATTTATCTTTTTTCTCCTTTTCTTAGTATAATTTGTTATTTTTAAATATCTAAGAAAGACCATAAAATACATTTATTTGAATATAAAGAAGATGTAAGAATTTACATATTTTTCTGCTACCCAAATTCTACATAAACTATGCATAAAGTCCTACTAGTCTAAAGCCAAGTGTGTGACCTGATGTATGAGTGTGCTTAATTGAAAGATGGGGACATTAATGTACCCCATATTCCCCTAAAGTCCTTTGTGGGCACATGTGACACTGCTGTTATCTTGTGTGCTATTTAATTAACTTTTTTGTGCAAGCAGAGAGAGGTTAGTGTTGAGTTCCTCTCAGACACCCTTCAGTTACATTTCCGTACTTTATTTATCTTGAGGGTATTTTCACTCCCTGAGCTCTTTTTTTTGTCAGAATAAGAGTGAGGGGAAATACATGAGCGCATTGCTGTGTGTATATGTGAATATGTGTCTATGTCAGAATACACACACAAATTCGTGAAATCTGTGGTTTGGTCAGAACTGCTGAGATTTGTTCAGATTTCATACAATACTGTATGTTAGCACATGTGTTTGGAAAATGTCTTACCACATGCCATGTGTCATTACCCATGTAAATGTTTCGGTGAGGTGGTGTGGAAGAACATTTGTGAAACACATTGGCTTCCATTTAGGTCACCTGCGCAACATGGTTTGAGTTAGTGATGATCACAAAAGGAAAGGGTTAGAGAGCGGATGAGAGAGAGAGTGTGTGTATGTGTTTTGGTTTTTGCATGCATCTGTGTGTTTGGACATGTTTTTATCTCTTGGTAGTCTGGTCCCCCTTTTGATTGGTGCCTATGAGGAAAATTGCTTTTTCACAAAAACTGCAGCTTTTGTTTAAATAAATTAAAGATTCAAAAGGTTAGTGGTTACTGAAGTTAAGGGTTAAAATTAGATCTAAGCATACCATTAATTAGCTGCAGTAGTCATTATGTCAGTGGAAGGTCCACACAAGGATATTAAAGCAACATTTGTTGTGGGTGCCTATGAGCCTGACAAGGGATTTAAAAAGATCTCCAAATTATTTGAACTATATCATTCCATTGTAAGGAAAATAATCTGCAAACGGTGCAGATTTCAAACGACTGCCAATTTCTCCAGGAAATTCAGCCCAAGAGCAGACCATCTGATGCAAAAATAAGTCTCCAAGGACCCCAAAATTTCAGTACAGGATCTGTTAGTAAGTCTTGCAACTATTGGTGTCAAAGTGCATGCTTCTACCATCAGAAAGAGATTGCACAGATTTTACCTGCATGTGAGACGTGCTAGGAAAAAGCCTTTGCAAGACTATAGTTTACCAATGAGCATAGACAAAGATCAGGCCTTTTGGAATAATGTGCTCTAGACAGATGACTTAAAGATAGAGTTGTTTGGCCACAGTAACAGCAGACAATTTTGGTGCAGACCAAAGACAGCTTTTCAGGAGAAGCACCTCATGCCAACTGTGAAGCACGGTGGTGGAAATGTTATTGGTTGACGTTGCTTTTGCTGCCTCAGGTTCTGGACATCTTGCTTTCATTGATTAAACTATGAATTCTGCATATTAATTGAAGACCATTAATGTGAGGCCATGTGTCCAAAAGTGGACTTTTCAACTGGATAATGATCCTAAGCACACTAGCAAATCAAGAAACGAATGGCTCAATAAGAAGAAATGAACGGTTATGGAATGGCCTAGTCAAAGCCTGGATTTGAATCCCATTGAAATGTTGTAGGGGATTTCAAATGGGCAGTACATGCAAGAATACCCTCAAACATCAACAATTGAAAGAATTTTGCATGGAAGAGTGGTCAAAAATTCCATCAATCCAATGTCAGAGACTGGTGGACAATTATGTAAAACACCTACATGAAGTTAAAGGGAACAATACAAGCTTCTGAGGCCAAGGGTGTACTTACTTTTTAGAATATCGGGTATATATATTTCTGTTAAATAAATGATTGAAAAAGCTAATTTTCCTTGTGATTTTGTTCAAGTATATCAACTTCATTCATAGGCACTATTTCAATGATGATCAAATGTTTGCTTGTTGAAATATGTCAAAAGAGCCAATTATGTCCATGGAGTGTACTTATTTTTTCACATGACTGTATATTACTATATGTATAGAGATATGATGTACCGCCTCACATAGAGATTCATACTCGGCTGATGCCATTGTATTTTAGGACAAGCAGATGTTGAACTAATCCCACAAACACACACACACACACACACACACACATGTGCCTGCTGTGGGAGCAGCTCTGATATAACCACACATTCTCAGAAATGGCCAGAGTGTTCTCAGCAAGAATATGAGGATGAAGCTCTTGGCTGTATGGGCTCAGCATATGTGACCCTTATTAAACCTTATGCACTGCAATGATGAGATCATAAATTTACATGTAAATAATAAACTGAGGTTTAAAAAAAAAAAGAGTCTCTTCTATTCCAGAAAGCCAACCAAAGCCAGTTTAATTCCTTATGTAATATTTCCATGAATTGTGGCACGTCTGATCAGGAGCAACAGTCTGTTGGAGTGCATCTGTGTATCAAGCTGCTTTTCCATGTTGGATAACAGACATCTCAGCAGGTTGTAAATAAAGCCCACAGAGCAGATTTTGCATGTTTGTAGGCTCACCATTTGTTTGATTGAAATTCGAATTGATTTTGATGTTCAGTAGATTCAGTTCTCAAGATTGCATTTATAAATATACAGTCATGTGAAAAAAAATAAGTACATCTCACGGAAATTGTTGGCCTTTTGACATATTTTACAAACAGCAGGGGTCAACCTGTTAACAAAGCACAACCCGAGTCCCTACAGTGAGAATTTTGCTTTATTACTTCTGATGTCAACGTATGTGTTGTTAATTCTGTACTGTAGTTTAAATAAATTAACTGTGTTCTCCATTCTTCTAAAGGCCATGTACATGTTCTATGCCCTGGCCCTGGTGTGTGATGACTATTTTGTGCCATCCCTGGAGAAGATTTGTGAGGTAAACTATTGACTACAATAAAATAAAAAAAACCTAATGACTAGATAGGGTTTTGTTTTCATTCAAGCAAAAGCCATTGTCATTATTTGTGGTCAGAAAGTTTATACTGTCGTTAATGAAGTGTGCAGAGTGGCACGTACAATATGAAATGTGAGGGATTTTCCAACCCACTTTTGTCCAAAATAGTGCTTACCTTCTCTCAAGCCTCTTTCTCCCAGATGCAATACCAAAATTGTATTTTATTGTATTCAAGCAGAGCCTTAAATGTACCATTACCTATAAAAAAAACTTTAATATCAATAGGCTACTTTGCCTACTAACTACATACAACTGACTGAACTATTTCATCTGCAGCAAACTAAAAGGAATTCAGTTGTGGTTCTAAAATGAAACAGAAGGATGACATATAATTAGCCACATCGTATAATTAACATAATCAATAATTATTCATTTCCAAACCCTCCCAAAAAGATAGAAATGTTGATTTCTGGCCCAAACGGGCCTATTTCTATTTCTAGAACTATATATCATATTGCCATTTGGGAATGAAATATAATCTTATAGCATTATGTCAGTGCTAATGCGCTGCACTATACATATTTGTTTTGGTTTTTTTTTTAAGAAATAACAGCAGCTGATTTGACACCTAGTCACACCTCTTGATAATGTATTTGTAGTAACAGAACACATTTTTACAATTACCAGTGGTAACAAAAATACCAAGAATATTTCTGCCACACCCACAACTTCACTGTGTCTCATTACTTAATTAGTGCCATGCTAATAATTTTATTTTGTGTGTTTGATTCAGCGCCTCCATCTCAGCGAGGATGTGGCTGGAGCGACATTCATGGCAGCTGGCAGCTCAGCACCGGAACTCTTCACTTCTGTCATAGGTAAAATCTGCTGCTGTCCTGGTTTTGCACTGTTGAAGCTTCTGCTGTTAATGGCAACATGACTAACTGGATGCAGTGTGTGACTTTAACTCTGCTGTAAACTCTCCTCCGCATGGATAGGAGTGTTTATCACCAAGGGAGATGTGGGAGTGGGAACAATCGTAGGTTCTGCAGTCTTCAACATCCTGTGCATCATTGGAGTGTGTGGGATCTTTGCTGGGCAGGTAAACGTGCCACTCATTTGGAAGATGCTTAAATCAGGTATAAATCTAATCGTAGAATATAGTTACAGTGAGACATGTGCAGCAGTATTGTGTGTACAACAACTGACCAGAAAAATGCAGGATAGAAAATTAATATAGAGCAGAGAATAGCAGGATTTGAGCAAGCAATAGTACTGTGGTGTTATACAAACACTCATCATGAAGTAGTAAATAATGAATCATACAGTATTATAAAACCAAAAGAATTAACTTGCCGAGTGATGCACTTAACACTTGCACAAAATGGTCACTACATCTGTCACTTAAAAAGGTAACAGCAGAGCGAACACACCCAGAATTACTGCACAGTTTACATAGAAAGTTGACTGAGGAAAGTCAACAGACAAGTATTAAGCCGTATTAGGTTTTCCATGTGGTATATTTTCCATTTTGGATATTCTGGCATTTAGATTCCCATGCCCGAAAGCATAACAGAGAATATCTAATACACTCAAATAATTCCACAGTGCACTGCAGTACTAGTGTCCAAATAATGTACATTAGTAGGTATACAGCAACCATAATGCAATTTTCCTTTTAGAATGAATATAAACAGTCATTCTTGGTAATTTTCATCTTCTTAATTTCTTATTCTTATTTATCTGCTACAGTGCCATTACAACTAACCATTAAAACTATGGAAACCAATTATAATATATTCATGTCAGTGAACATGCAAAGCAAGCCTAGATATGATCCAAGCTGTAAATGTCAGGAGTGTTACTGTATCCCCGCTAGCATTTCACACTGCTTGGAATATACGCCTATCCTTTATATTTTAACATTTTACTGCATCCCCCTTATGTCCTGTTGCCATCTTTGTTCATTTTCTTTTCTTTTTTCACTCTTATCCTCAGTGGATCTGTCCCCACTGTACATTTGCAAGAAGAAACACTATACCACCAAATGTAATAATCTCATTAACTCTACAAGAGTTTGATCGGTTGCAATTCCAAATGGCTGTATATGTTATTTCAAGAAGGGCTGTGAGAGTAATACACTTCTGAATTGATACACATATATGCTTAGTTGTGGTGTTTACTGTTTGTTAGAACATTTGTGTGTTTATATGCAGGGGATAGTGAGGGGAGGTTACGGCAAGCTACTTTCATGTAGTCTTGTTAGCGTAGAGTAATCAGAAATAAGGATTTCTCCAGACCCTTTTAATTAACATACTGACATTGAAACAGTCATAGTATAAATCGCATACTACTCTCATACCTGCGAGTGTGTAGTCGTGTATAGAAGTGTGTGAGGCATTGAGAGGGAAAGTCACACCACACAGCCTACACTGTAGCAACATTAAGACTGCACGATGTTTGCACATCTGTGCATTGTAGAGGTAATTTTCATATCTGTGTCTGTATTTGCATTTAAACATAAAGAGGGTATGACATAAACTAAAGACACTGAAGGAATGGGAACACTTTTTTTAATCCCTCTCATGCAGTTTTATTTGTTTATTCCTGCTTCTGACATTTTCTAATAAACTTAGCTGGTTCTATTTCCTAAAATACAGACATGACCAAACTAGTAGCCAAACTAAGGATGAATGAATGAGTGCTGTAATGCATGGCTATAAATGCATCGTTCACGTTAATGAATGTGTGTCCCAAAAATTTCATATCTGACCGCTCAGCCACTTAAAAGAAAAAGATCCGTTCATCCATTTTTCATATCGCTTGTCCTATACAAGGTGACTGGGGAGCCTGAAGCCTGTCCCCAAGAACATGGGGCACACAGCAGGGGATACACAGGACGGGTTGCTAACTGATTACAGGGCACAATCGCACACCCATTCACACATCACAGACTATTTAGAGATGACAATATGCCTATAACGCATGTCTTCGGACCGGCAGAGGATACTGGAAAACCCCCGTAGCATGGGGAGAAAACGCAAACCCTAAACACACAGGGCAGAGGCAGGATTCAAACCCTCAACTCTGGTTGTGTGAGCTAAACATGATAACCTTTAAGCCACCTGTGCTTCTGGGAAAATATGCCAATAATGTTCATTATTTTTGTTGAAACAAAAATAATGAACCTCTACTCTGAACTAGCTTTCTTAAAAAAATTTTTTTATAAAGAATAGTGCACCTCCGATTTGGATCTGCATATGTATCTCTTATATAACACATTATATGTTTCTTCCAAATAATATATTCATATGATAGGTGTGATAAGTTTTTGTATTCTGTGACACTCCACATACTCTGCCCTGGTAACAATGACCATATCTATATGCCTTATGTCCTTACTCATCCTGGCCCCATTCCTTCTCATTCACATGCACACTAAATAAGATAGAAAGACAAGCCTACACACACACACACAGACAGAGAACTTCACAGAGATTGGACTGCCTAACAAAGGTGCACAAAGTGCTGAGCAAGTGTGCATCAAGAGTGGTGTTAAAAGCCTTCCACTGCAGTGCAACCTGTGGTCGTCATGACAACTCTGACAGCGGCATGAGGTACCTGTTTTGCCATGGCGCTTCTGCCACTCAAACGTCGACTTTGTTGCTTTATATAGCAAGCACACTACTTACGTCAACATTACACGCTTTTACAGCTGCTCCTTCCCTTCTTCCCTTCACTCACCAGATCCTGACCGGAAGTCTGGCTTTGTATGGTGCTCACTCTCTCTTTACCGATCCACAGACTGTCTCGGTGTAGTTTCAGGCAAAGTCCTTTAGAGAAACCTGAGCAATCACAGAATCTAGTTTAATATGGTCTGAACTGAATCATGGTGGTTAAAAGAAAACTCCACCCAAAAACACATTCAATATTTTTATTACTGAAATATTTTGGATTAGTGTAGGGATTCAGGTGTTAATTTGTTGTTTGATGCAGTGTTTTTGTTCTCATGAGAATTTTACAGTCTCCTATACTGATGTCAAAGAGGGACATTTTTTGCACAAGTGCAATTGTGTTTAATACAGTAGGAGAAAAAAAAATCCATATCTCACATCTCATACTTCACAGGCACAGTGTTCAAGTTTTGCTGTTAGCTCAAAAAGCAAAAGAGCAAGGGCTTCTTTTTTCACTCACCATTTTTTCCTGCAACGTTCACTGTCATATTAATAAGTAATACATTCTTATACTAAAAAACACACAGATAAGGAGGTGAGAGAGGTGGACAGGGTAAAGGAATAAAGTGCTGCTGCACCGGTATCTTTAGGAAAAGATGAAGCAAGGTCTAAATACCATTCGGTGCCACTGTCAGCACCTAGTTGAATGGCAATGTGGGAAATTTAGGAAACTGTTTAAAAAGAACATAGACCCACACGCAGATAAAATATGTTTAAATGTAAAAGGTCAACTCATAATTTCATTGCAAAATAAATCTTGTATAAATGTCATTGAAGTTCACTTGTTAATTATAAAGATTTACAAGTCATTCAGGGTGGATTTCTCGATTAAGGCAGTAAGGGCTTTGTGTTCAGACATGATTGCGAAGTGGTATGTGCAGTGTGACATTTAACTATGCATTCACACGCACACACACACACACGCACGCACACACAAGTAAATTGACTTTATACAGACAAATATAAGAATAAGAATCGTGGTACATAAATTGAAAAAAGGACTTGAATGAATGAATACAGATTGAAAAGTAAACATGAAACAGAAAATCATTCTACTCATAACTTACCCTTACTCATTTTTTGCCACAGTGAAAACCCGTTGTCACAGTGACAATCTGCTATATGAGCTCATAAAGAAACTTTAAAATTGATCATGATGTTACTTTGCTCTCAGTTCTCTACAACTCATTTGGATACTTAGATGCTAACTCCATTCTCTCTCTCTCTTCCTTCCTCGTCTTTCCCTGTTGTGCAGGCCGTGCGTCTCTCCTGCTGGACTCTAATGAGGGACTCCACGTACTACACTATCTCAGTGGCCACTCTTATCGTGGTGAGTAGAGGCTCTAAGTGGTTTCTCATGCTTCTCTGAAGCCTGTGGCTCTTCTCACACAGCAGGAGAAGAGAAGCAAGCAGCTGTCTCTGGGGGTCCATATCCTAGACTACACGCCTCTTATTTACACACCCAGCATGGTAGCTGGAGTCGGGCAATGCAAACACTTGCATGTATTGCATTATGTACACATAGTATTGTTACTCTGAAGTATCTGAAGTACTGAGTTCATTGTACTTATTATACACTTGTTTAGTGTTGTATAAACAGTAATTTTCATTGCAAATGAGTTGAACACAAGTTTGATTACATTTAGTAAAAATGTGTAATATTAAATGTATTGTTTAAAGGGGTGTGTGTGTGTGTGTGTGTGTGTGTGTGTGTGTGTGTATGTGTGTGTGTGTGTGTGAGAGAGAGAGAGAGAGAGCGAGAGAGAGTGTTCCGCTTCTTCTTCAGTTGACATATATAGTAATTTATGTCTTCAGAAGGTTGTATATGGAAACGTTGTGTATTACTGCCACCTGCTGATAAATTTAGGTCAATGCGTTTTATTTCTTGGGTCTATCTAGTATAAACATAAGTTTTTCTCTTTTTCCAGTTTATCTATGATGAGAAGGTTACATGGTAAGTCAGCTTCATATCCTCATTAACTTCAGGTGAACATTCCCTTTTGTAAATTATAATGCAACAGATTGAGGGCAGTGGTGACTCAAATGCTCTGGGTTACTTATCAGAAGGTCAGGCATTTAAGAGCACCGCCATGCTGCGCCCTTGAGCAAGGCCTTTAACCCTCTCTGACCCAGGGACTCTGTATCATGGCTGACCCTGCACTCTGACCCCAGACTCCTAACAAGCAGGGATATGCAAAGATAAGAGTTCCACTGTGCTATAATCTGTAAAAGTGTCCTATATGATATCGGATGATGGCGGCGCACACAGTTGCAGCGGCTCAGTGTCTACCCGGTTGGTACCTTGTATGGTTGTTTATGTACACGTTATGTCTTGTTTTGTGCACATTTTGTCGGGCTAGTAACACCTTTAGCCGGCATGATCTCCTTAAGAT
>JAFFST010044778.1:79387-120100 GCA_022414735.1 Noturus placidus | reverse complement strand
TTCATTAGTTGCACCAGGTGTGCTTGAGCTGGAACACATGAAATACCTGAACTGGCTAGGGCCAGAAAATAAATGAAATACCTGGACGGGGCAGAGACAGAAAGATATCAACGGCTGCAGCCAGATTTCTGCAAAGGCAGGTTGTGAAAAACCCTGTTGTTGTGAAAAAGTGACTGCAAAAAACCTGTAGCAAGACTTGGTGGCAACAGACACTGACGTTTCAGTGATCACAGTAAGGCGCTTACTAAATGTAGAAGGTTTCCATGCCATGGTTATGTGCCTAGGTGATTGACAGGGGGGGAGAGAGAGAAAGAGCAATGCCATCCCTCCTACCCAGAGAACAGAAGAACGGGCAATTTTGCTCTCTTAGCTCCCGGCCACAGATCTGTTGTATCGTCAGGATTCAAACTCATGCTCTCCAATAGGATGAATGCTTTTCTGTTGCACTACTCAAGAGCCTTGCCAAATGCTAAAGTTCAAACTCCCACCCCCACCCCCATATGCATCACACCATTTGTAACTGCATTAAATATGTAAGTGCTAAGAAGAAAAAGGTTGAATTCGACTAATCTGCCCTATTCATAAGGTAGCAAGCTAATCATTTAGAATTCAATAAAATCTGGTTCAACAATGAGCTAAATTGCATTTTGAGATTTAATCACATTTGATTAAACAATTAACTGTATTATGCATCTTCCTCTCAGCTGTTGTTAACAGGGACTGGGATGATAAAAACAAAGGTCGTGTGCATTTAGTTCAGTGACACCATTTATTACTATAGCCTGATGAATGCCATTGAATATGCAATAATTTTAATCAAAATGCAGCAGATGAGCCTCTACCCCTTTCATTCTATCATCATAAACTGTGACTAAGTTAGATCTGATGAGACCTGCTCCAACATCCAAAATCCTGAATCACTTCCTATGTAGAGGCATAATATGCAATAATAATGTTACACCCATTGTTCTCTGCTCTGGTTGAAAAATGAACTGAACCTAAATACACAATAAAAAGCTCAGCATTGTAATGGGGCATTTATAAGATGTTGGCAGAATACTAGCTCTTACCACCCATGCTTGTTAACTAGCTCTGTGGTGAGACTGCTAAATTAGTGCTGTGATGAAGGACCTGAGAACCTTCACAAAATGTCCTTGACTGTAACATGTTCAGAACGCAGATTTATTACTGCTGACGCCAGCCCTTGCGCTTCAGAACAGGGAAGCAGGGGGCAGTAAGCTACTGCATCTCTGCACAACCTTGATATCCCACTCTCATAAACTCTACAGAATATACAGGCTCAGAAGATGCTGCACCTCTCTTTTCCGTACTTTCACTGATACACCTTGTATGTGTTGCATCTGCTTATGAGCAGACTGGTGCTCACTCACTCTCTAAGAGTATCGGTGAAAATCTAATAGCAGAGAGCACAGATGCAGGGAGAGGATCACGTTGCCTTTCTCATTGAGAGTCAGAGGACAACCAGCAGCTCATAAATATACAGCATTTGGCACTGGAACCGGAATAGGACTGAGGGGTGAAATATTGAACGACCTGCACCCAAAGAATGTGTAATATTTTATGGCTCCTCATATTACCAGCTTAGTATTGCTTTTGTTTTCTTTCACAATTTACTAGTTGATATCTTGGTTGTAACTCTGTCGAGTCGCAAGGTAACTGTGTTCTGTACTCTCCCCTCTGCTGAGTAAGGCATCCATATATTCATGGAAACATTACCAGTGTGTTTACGTTTGCCTGTGTATTAACATATACACAATAATTTGCATATGAATGAATGCTATTTTTATCTATAGTTTCTGCAACTAAAGCAAATATATTTGAGGGTTAGTTTCTTAATCCAAATTTCTATCTATGTAGATTTAAATAATAGCACAGGTTGCTTAATGTGTCCTATGACGGGCTCTGGGAGGACAAAGCATTAGACTTTGTTGTACAAAGCATGTACAGAGCATGTGCAGAGTGGGTGTGAAGCAGGTCTGTCTGCAGACTGCAAAACTGCCAGCTGGCACCCTGACCTTGTCTCTAATGAACACCTCCTGCCTGTCTATTTCTGTCTCTATCTATGAGACAGACCCACATCAATAGACTGCATGACATAAGTACCCATTGTCACAGAGCTCCATAAGTTGTCAAACTTCAACCCAATCATTAAACCACACTAGCGGAAACAGGTCATGGTGGATGTGGATCAGGAACACTGAGCACAAGATGGGAGAATTCACCTTGGATGAGATGCCACTCCATCTCAGGGCACCATGCAGACAAACATTCGCACACTCTTTCACACCAAGGGACAATTTAACATAGCCAATCTGCCCACCTCATGTTGTTGGACAATAGAAAGGAAAACCAGAGAACACAGAGGAAACCCATGCAAAAACAGGGAGAGAATGCTAAACTACACAGAGGAAGTATCTAACCATGTTTTAGCTATACCAAAAATTACCAACAAGTACTTCGTGACCAAATGGGAGCCTTCAGAAATAAACTTTATTTCCCGAAAAAATTTCCTGATAAGTCTGAAAATAGATGCAAAACTTGTTATTTATTAAAAGGTTTCCTTAAAGTGTGCTACTTTTAAGATCTGTTGTATGGATTCCCACTTGTGTTTTCTAATTTATTGATTTTTTATTTGTTGCAACAATACAATTTGGTTGTCTGGATAAGGCACTGTTTAAAATTTAGTTTATCTGAGTTGTTGTCTACTTACTTTATTAAATGTCGTATGTCCTCAATTTGAATATTTCTGAGTCATAGACCATCGAAACCATTCCAGATACTGGACACGGTAGTCACAGCTTTGTTTGACCTAGAGCAATGGGGAAACCCTCAGTAATAACATGCTACTTATAGTCTGTAATTGCATCTCATTTCCATTACGCCTCCACCTCAGACCTATTAAAGAGGCGTCATTACAGATGCATTAGTACACATAATTGGAAAAGATGGGAACAAAATCAAAATGTGCCTAATTTTCAGATACAAAAATGTGTTTTGAACTTACACTTAATGAAAACTATGGTAACAAATACCTAAAACACACGGTTCAAATATATTATTTTGCTTATAGTCAACAGGCCTTCAGTATTTCCATCCTTACAATGGGGGCAATTCACTTGTTATATCATATACTCTAAATGATGCACTGAATTATTGTTACATTTAAATGCTACGTTTATTTACTGGAAACTACAGAACAGTCTATGTAACTGGCTGTGTTGCCGTTCAGACTTATTAAGCAAACAAAGACTGCAGTTTCATAAATAAACATAGTTCATTTTGAAACTGCATATTTCAATATTAGCTTGGCTACAGCTAAGTTCTCTTTTTCTGTATATTATGGCAAAAAAAAAAAAAAATAAAATAAAATAAATAAATAAATAAATAAATAAATAAATAAATAAATAAGTCAAATGAAGGCAACCTTACAAGTAGGCACATGCATATAAAATATATCATTCTTGGCACCTTCTGTTCTTATCTGAGTATTTCAGCTTGTCCTCTATTGCCTTGTTTATATATCCTAATTTGAGGGGAGTGGGGTTTCAATTTTACCTAAAATAGCAGCTAAATTCCAGCTGTGGACTGCTCTGAAGTGATCATCTTCTACCCTTAACAGTGAGAATGTTCAGTGTCCCCTCTTTAGTGGTTGAAATTAAATGTTGTATAGAATGCACTTTATAAAACTGAAGCTGATGCTTATTGTACTATAATCAAAAACTTATGCAAGCAAAAAAAAAAAAAAACACCCCTACTTTCAGGCTGTGTTATTCACTTTATTTACATTTTATTATTAAATGTACATTAAAAACTTTAATGTTTTTGCATTGATGGAATAGTGTCCAATCCAGTGTCCAATCCCACCTTGCACCCAGTGTTCCCAGGCTAGGATCTGGGTCTTCCTTGACCCTGACCAAGATAAAATTATTACTGAAGATGAATGGATAATGTTTCTTACATGGACTTGAACTAAACTTGGCCACCTGTTGCTATGACCTTCTGTTTTCCATCCATCCTTCAATCCATCCATCCCTCCTCTACAGCTTACTCCTTTAACAGGGTCACGGGGAACCTGGAGCCTATCCCATTGAGCATCGGGCACAAGGCGGGGTACACCCTGGACAGGGTGCCAGTCCATCGCAGACCCTGGAGGTGTGAGGCAAACGTGCTCCTTCTGTTTTCATTTCAGCATATTATTTTTATTTTTTTTTTTTTATTATTATTATTTCAGCAAATTCACAAAAATACAGTACATGTTAAGAAGTTTGGGAACAAGGTGACCATCAGTTGTTTACTTAGAAAACAAGCATTTTAAAGGGCCTCCGAAAATAAAAAAAACTTTTCATCTTTTCAGTTGCAGTTTGTAGGATGCTGAATTAGGCAAACAGTATTCCTGAGTAGAATTCCATAGAAACTACTGAGAAATTACAATGAACGTAACTTCATTCACTCTCAGAAAATGAATACTACACTGTACCTTCCTTGTCATTGGTCTCAATTATGTCAATTATGTCAACACTCTCAATTAGGTAGCGGAGACTCATTTTTGGGAAAATGGCAACAGTTTATTACCTACTTCAAGGATGTACGCACCCTGGAGGTAGTTTAAGGAGAGGTGGACTGTTATTACTATCCATTTAACGCCCCCACCCACCCCCGTTTTTTTTATTTATTTATTTATTTTTTTTATATTCTGTATGAATTTATGAAAATAATACGAAACATATGTGATTGAATCACATGTGCATGAGTCATGGGTGAATTAATCTTATGTAAACATTCCTGGGCGGGGTGGGAGGGGCTGTTATTGGGTAAAAAAAAAAAAAAGTTGTTGATTCTGTGTTGATGTATTTTGTTGTACTCTGAAAAGTGTATAAGAATCAATAAAAAAATAATAATAATAATTTTTTTTTTTATATATACACTAAAGTTACAGAGAATGTAGGCTACACTTGAGGGTACCACAAGTGAAAACAACATGGAAAGGTTTAGTAGACCCCGCCACACACACACACACACACTTTTTTTTGTAAATATAAACTCAGCGAATAAGTTTACATCGATCAAAATTAACTAACTGTTTCAGCTCACATTACTGTAACAGTTGCATAAGTATATAGACTCTTTATTATTAATACTATACTAATATTGGGTAGGGCCTCACTTTGTATTGAAAACAGCCTCAATTTTATGTCGCATGGGTTCCACAAGATATTGGAACCAATCCTTAGAGATATTGGTCGAGCCATGTTGACATGATTGCATCACACAGTTCCTGCAGATATTTCAGGTGCACTGTCATGCTGCGAATCTCACGTGCCGAGAAAACGTTCCCCACACCATTATACCGCCTACACCAGTCGGAACCGTTGACACAAGGCAGGTTGGGTCTATGGATTCATGCTGTTGAAACCAAATTATGACCCTACTTACTATATTCCTCAGCAGAAATCGAGATTTATCAGACATTTCTGTCAGCTTGAACCGGTCCGGCCTTTCTCCATTGACCCCTCTCATCAACAGGGCATTTCTGTCTGCAGAACTGCTGCTCACTGGATGCTTTTTTCTCTATTGAAGCATTCAGCGTAAACTATAGAGAAAATCTCAGAAGATCAGCAGTTCTAGAAATGCTCAAACCAGACAATCTGGTACCAACAATCATGCCACAGTCAACGTCACTGAGATCCCCCCATACTAAATGTTGATACAAATGGTACCCAAAGCAGCGCTCATATCTGCATGTTTTTATGACAGCACCGCTGATTAGATAGTTGAATTAATGAGTAGTTGTACAGGTGTTCCTAATAAAGTGCTCCATGAGTGTATATAAAATGGGATCCAAAAGTCTGAGCACTAATGAAAATGCTTCTATTTTGCATTTGTTTCTAATTCAATGCGACAATTTCCATCCATCCATCCATCCATCCATCCATCCATCCATCTTCAACCGCTTACTCCTTTTCAGGGTCACGGGGGAACCTGGAGCCTATCCCAGGAGGCATCGGGCACAAGGCGGGGTACACCCTGGACAGGGTACAATTTCCATTACAAATTATAATATTATTGACAAATATTCACATGAATTTCAGATTTCTTTCAGAGTATTTGGTATGTACTCCCTTTTTAATATTAATTTTTAGGTTTTTTTTTTTTTTGCCTTTATGATAGTGTGTACTCGAGCTGGCATGGACTGGACAAGGCAGTGCAAAGCAGTTTCGATCAAATGCATGTGTCCTCTGAAGACATGCATCAACAGAGAAGATTCGGCACGAGGAAAATCTGACCCTTTTGTTTGTTTGTTTGTTTGGTTGGGATTTATTTATTTATTTATTTATTTATTTATTTATTTATTGTACTGTACAAAGCAGTTTACATGATCAACATCACACATTCGCTTACATTACAATAGCGAGCTGTAGATAACTAGAATATTACATACTCAAAAGATATTGACTGAACATTTCTTTGCTTCGAAACATATTTCGAGAAGTTATGCGGCAGGACATAATTAGCCTACTGAGACCATCGCAAGAAGATGAGTCGAATAGACACGCCCGTGCACACGCACGCACGCACGCGCACACGCACGCGCACGCACGCACGCGCGCAACCTGCTGTGGCCAATTTCCCGCGCTGCCAGTGGTAGCTTCCAGTCTCCGTCAGCTCACGCGCTCGTGCTCATTCCGATGCGCTCCCTGTTTTTGGGGGTGTTATTCCCACAGACACACTGACAGGCTGTAGACACATTTAGCTTAGACACCTATGACTCTTTAGACCCGGTCCCTCACATCAGCTGCATCAGTTTCCGGTCGCAGTTCACTGGCGCGCGCGTTTGCTTTGAAGTACACGAGCTGAGGGTGAAGAAAAGTAGCTCGTGTTTACCAAAAGGCGTTCCCCGAGGGACAAAAAAAAAAAAAAAAAAAAAAAAAAAAAAAGTTTCCTCAGGGAAATGAATGCCCTGTGAAGAACCCGTGCTGTCCTGTACAGGTAAGAGTTAACGGTTTTCTGATATTCTGGTTTAAAACCCTTCAGCTTGGTGATGCTTCTGTGCGTGTGTGTGTGCGCGCGCGCGTAACTGTACAGTATACGCGTCCCGTATGTGTACCTAAGAGGGATGCGTACCTGACAACCAATAAGGATTTCTGAATCTTGTTATGCTGTTAGGAATATCTTCTACGTATTATTGGACACATGACGCCAATTAGTGTTCCGACGCTTTCTGTGTTTCCAGGAGGTGTTGAGTGAATGCGCATACAGTAGCAGACGGTTCCAGGGTGAGAGGTGTGTTCTAATAGGGAGGTGCATTTCGGCGTACTGATGCTCTCGTTTGTTTGGTTGATATTGTTTCACCCTGCTTGTGTTTTTCCCCCCAGGTCTCCTATTAGCTCCCGGGAACTTGCAGGCGCACTCGGTCACTATGTGCAGGACGAACGGCGCGCGCGCGCTCAGGCTGTTCCTGTAGCGGATCCCAATAATCATAACAAACATACCAATTTACCAGTGGAGAGAGGCACAGGGCAACGTACACGCACAGGGCAACATGTTGACATCCCTCCATCCATGTTCTGCATATCTCCTTGTGTCCTATTCATTCATTCTCTCTCTCTCTCTCTCTCTCTCTCTCTCTCTCTCACGGCTCATTTATTTCTAAATATATTCACACGTACAAGTCTGAGTACAGTAGAAACACAAAGATAATATTCTGTGACACCAGCCGTTACAACAACTGAGCAAGTAATGGATACCAAACAGACGGAGTAATAATAGATAAGGAGCACAAGAGAGCAATGTGGCACTACCAAGTGACATGTATCATGCAAAGGAAGGCTACTTGGATGCTAGAGAAGTAGCAGTGACAAACAGCAACTAGATAATGGTTGATGGTTAAAACACAGATCGGGACATTAGTGATAAGACAGGATTGGAGAAGTGACTCTGGGAGTTTCTCAGATCGACCTCGGTAAATAGTGACAATTTATAATTTATAAATGTTATCGTATTATTGTTAAACCCTCAGACATGTGGCAGGAGGTTAGATAGGACTGAAATGTGTCCAGAGTATGGGTGAAGCAATACAGGGTGTCCTAAAAGTCTGCATAAATATAGGGGACTGTGTGTGCCAGTATCACGTCGGTTATGCGTTCGTCAGTTCACTTCTCGGAAGGTCCGGCAACACTTTCAGTCTTTTTGAATCTGTTAATAAGTTTGGCAACAGTGTTGTGTGTGATGGGCCTGCCAATGGTTCCTGTTAAAGTCCATCACAACCATGCGGCAGCTTCCCGAGCTTGCCATGAGAATGATTTCAATATGCTCTTCTATTGTTAAAGGTTGAAAAAAAGTTATATATATATATATACTGTCCAAAAAATAAAGAGAACACTGTGTGTGTGTGTGTGTGTGTGTGTGTGTGTGTGTGTGTGTGTGTGTGTGTGTGTAAATTAAGTGTGTAAAAGTTTGTAAGACATTTTGCTAAAAAGTGTTAATCAACTATGTATGGAGACATTTCGGACACCCTGCATTTATTCCCATATATGGTACATTTAAATTAATACAGAGTTTTAATTCCTTAGGATAAAAAAAAGGAATTTGTATCAGCAAGATATTTAATACTTTAATATTGCTTCATAGAAGTTCTTTTATCAGCCAAATTCTTAAAAATTCTCAGATGCATGTTTATAACTGTTTACAACCTATTTGCGAATCATCTAAGCCAGGGGTCTTCAACGTTTTCCAGGCCAAGGACCCCCAAACTGATGGCGAGATGGAGCGGGGACCCCCTAATTATATATAGTATGAAATTGTGTTATATCAAACTGGTACCAAAACTTTCGCGACCCCCATGCAGTACCTCCGCGGACCCCCTGTTGAAGACCTCCGATCTAAGCATATTTTTGATCATATACATGATATATAGGATAGAATGAACTTTATGCATGCAATATTATAACAATATAATAATAATAATAATAATAATAATAATAATAAGCAGAAGAAGAAGAAGAAGAAGAAGAAGAAGAAGAAGAAGAAAAACAAATACTAATTCATATGCAGCAGAGAAAGTGACAAAGGACAATGTAACAGCATCAGTGTCACACAAAAGAACAGTTGCTCTCGAATTAGAAGATTAGTAAAATGATATGGGCAGTCTGGACAAAATTATGATATTACCGTTTTTGTGCTACAGTATGTGATTGTGATATGCCCTACAATATAAGAAATTGAATTATTTTGAATTATCAATTTGGCTAGTTTTATGATTAATTTTTCGTTCACTGCCGATGCGACAATTAATCAAATCTCCAGCCGAAACTGAAATATTCAGGAATGACAAACTGCTCAGAGAAAATAATCAATTGCTCAAATTTATATCAGTTCAGCAATAGCAGTCGTGTGTTGCTCTTAAAGAATCAATAATACTTTTTTTTTTTTTTTTTTATCCTCTGTTAGAGTGTAACAAATGTGCTATTTTGCTAGTCATTAAAGAAGATGACTTTTGTTCTGGATTTTTTCATGGGAGGAAGCACACCTCTATCACAACCTTTCTGTTTCTGTCTGTCTCTTTTGGAATGCTCTTCCCTGATTTTGATGGCTCCAGAGCTTCATTTCTGTGTGTCCACACAGGTTACTGTCTCTCAAACTTTCTTTCATGTGCGTGTGTAAAAGTTGCACTGTGCTTTGGTACGTCTGCACAAGACCAAGCCGCTTATTGACATCACCAGCGGCCTGATGTGTGCATGCTGTTACTCACAGATGAGGCGATAGTTCAGGCTGGAGAAAGGACGACCGATGAAGAGAAACGGTGCCCCGCTGGGTCTCACATTTTTTTCCCAGCATAGATTTTCCGATCCCTCACTCATGCACCAGCTCACAACGCACTCTTCAGTTGGAGCTATTTTCCATGATGCTGGAAAAAGGGAAATACATGCGTAGAGAGAAGAAAAAAAAAAACATGTATTTTCCTCATTACCAATTCTAGCACACAAATAGCCTTATAAACGTATAGACACTGAACTGAAGATGGACTGAAGATTCCTCAGATAAGCCATCAATCCTATTGACACCTACCTGACCTGGTTCTTGGCCTGCTGTTAGCAGGAATGCATTCGTCTGTGAGAAAACTGCTTAAGGTGGTGGATTTGGACACTCTCCAACCTGGATAACTCACATGACCACACATGCATGGTACCTCAGCCCTAACAGCATAGGAGCTTTAGTGCTGGATCGTTGTGCATGTCACATACAATCCCTCAGCCTAGCCCAGCTGGCACTTCATGGTTCCAACCAGCCTAGAAGAGCAAACTGGCCTCACTATGCATATGGGTGGCCCTAAGCCCCTTAAGCTCGTACAAGGTCTCATGGGCATCACTGCCTCTCTAACACCATGTTCCTCTAAGGTATCTTCAAACTTGAGAAGATACAGTTCTTGCATGAACTTGCATCAATGTTACTCATGTTACAGTTGAGGCCAAATGTGTACATACATTAGGCTAAAGCCTTTTTTTTATATTCTAGAAGATTTTTTTATTAGAGACAGAAAGGGCCCGAAAAGATCTTGTACAAGAAAGAAGCCCCTACTTCAAGAAGGGCATAAAATGCCAGACTGAAGTTTGCAGGTGTTTACCAGGACCAAAACCTAGCCTTTTGGAGGAGTGTTCTCTGGTCAGATGAAAAATAAAACAACAACACTATTGGCCATAATGATCATCGTTATTTATGGAGGAAAAAAGGGTGCAGCTTTTTCATCCTAGAAACACCATCCTAATTGTGAAGCATGGGGGGTGGGCGCATCGTGTTGCGGGGGTGTTTTGCTTGAAAATGAACGAATGCACTTCAGAAAATAGAAGGCATCACAAGGAAGGAAGTTTATCTAGATATCTAAATGCTGAAACAATGGCTTAAGACATCATCCAGAAACTTTAAATTTCATAACTGTGTCTTCCAGCAGGGCAATGATCGTAAGCATACCTTAAAGAAAAATGGCTTAAGTGAAAGTATTGGAGTGGCCATTACAAAGCCCTGACCTGAATCCCATAAGACATGTGTAGACTGAACTGAAAAAGCATACTCGAGCAAGGAGACCCACAAACCTGACTGAGTTACACCAGATCTTTCATGAGGAAAGTATTATGAGAAGCTTGTGGTTGTTTGAGTTAAGCAATTACCTCAAACAAATTCTAACAAAGTGTATGTAAACTTTTGACCCACTGAAAATCTGATATAGTAAATAAAATCTAGAAACAAAGTAGATACCCAAATGGACCTAACACGGAAAAAAAAGTACGAACACATGAAATGTATGTAGTTGTGACAAATTGAGTTTGAATGTCTTTAGAGTAAATGTATGTACACGTTACAGTATTTATGTGTGCGCATAAAGCTTCGTGTGAAAGCTAACATGATGAAGTGCTCATATCAAGACATTTATTCTAAATCATCTCACTGTCCATGAAGTTGTGTATCACAGGGGTCTCACATGATCCATTTCAGAGCACATCAAAGCTTGGCAGAAATCAATCATTCCTCTCTCTCTCCTGGACTGCACATTTTTATGTCGTGCATCATACTGTTTTCAAGGCAACTGGCAGACATTCAGTATTGTTCATGGTATGAGTAAGGCTATGCCTGCTTGTGTTTGTGTGTTTGTGTGTGTGTGTGTGTGTGTGTGTGTGTGAGAGAGAGAGAGAGAGAGAGAGAGAGAGAGAGAGAGAGAAAGAGAGATAGAATGAGGCAGTTGTCTCTACCTCCTCACACAAAGAACTGAGGATCTGGGTTAGCCCGCAGTGCGCATTTATACACACCCCTCCAGCGTCTGTAAGTGCACATAAAAGCCATCAATCTTCATTAGTGTCACAGAAGCCTGACTCCATTCAACAAATTATCATTGTTAGGCAAAATTCAGGCTGGCGTGTACAGGACTGCTGCACTGTTGAGCTGCAGCTCCTGGAGCACAAGCGCATTTGCAGCGTGCAGAACAGCTGCATCAATATCCCGCTCCCGCACAAGCCCCTGCGTCCTTCAGCCACACCAGCTGTGTGTGAAGGAGAACGGGGAGATATGATAGCTAGGGAGTGTGAGGCCCTTGGTGTATTGTTTGTAGGTTAGAGAAGGGGAGGGGTTGTGTTGAAACATAATAATAGATGGTGAACGTGCAAGGCAATTTGTTTTTGGGTGTGCGTCTATGCGCGAGTGTGTTCGTGTGTGTGTGTGTGTGTGAATACGTGCATGTGTTTGATGTTGGTCAGTGGTGGACCTAATGGCCATAGGTTTGGCTCGAGCTGCCAACTCCAATATATCACCTCCCTTTCATCAAAAGCAGATTGTTGGAGCTCACAAAATGCTGAGGTGTTTATATGTCAGTGAGTGTGTATGTATGAATAGGCCTGTCATGATAATTACGTTACCGACTTATGATATATGGACATAATTTCTGCTGACTTCGACATTGCCCATTGTGTTTACATGCATGTTTGTTTACAGAAGAATGAATGCCACCAACATTTTAGCTATTCGTGCTGCTTCTTTCCTCTTGCCTGCTCTAAGGCTGTCAAATTAAAATTTGAAGTTTGAATATTCGTCAAATTAACGATATAATTGCACATACCGATGCAAAACTGTGCAATCGAATTTAAGATGTGTAAAAAATGACATGCAAGATATTAATATATTAATATATTATATTCTTCAAAAAGTTTTATTGACGAAGAAAAATCTAGAAGGAATAGTTCTAGTGTTTCAAATAAAGTCAATAGTGTCAGGAACTGAGCCACTTCAGCTGCTTGAGCTGAAGCTGAACAGTGAATGAACAGCGGTAAACTGAAGCGCTTTACCAAACACTTCCTATACACATATGAGATTAATCCGAGATATAGCCAACACAACATAAACATAATATTACAACTTGCTTCTGCACAAAATTACATGAATGTATAATTGAACTTAAGTAACATGCTAGGTAGAATGGGAAGTCATGTTGTGAACACGCTCTTTCCGTAAGAAAGCACTAAAACACAGACGATGAATAACTAAAGCATAGCGGCTTCACAATATTGTATCATGATGTTTGGATATTCTTGAGAATTAAAAGTTTGTTGCTCTTTGAAAGGGTGTACTTGCATTATTGTTCTTATTATAATCAGTGGCATAAAATGGTCTTAAAATGACAATAATATTATATATATATATATATTATTATTATTATTATTATTATTATTATTATTACCAGAAATATATATTTCTGGGACAATATATCATCCAACAAATGTAATTATTGTGACGGGCCTAAATACGAAAGACAGAGTTCTGCTTCTTCAGAATGCTTCTGAGAACCACCCGGACACCTCTAAAAACCTCAGTCACTAAAACCTAGAGGGACTGAATAGTTTAGCTGTTTGCTTACAAGCTACATTAAAGAAAGACCTCTACCACAGCACTACTCGGAAATTCACTAAAAGTAATTTTGTGTTTGAGTCTCCGACAACCTCTTCCCAATCTTATTTATCTCACCACAACATCAAAGTTAAAGCTCACACAATTTCCTACCAAAATCTTTGCATGTAAACACAACCATAATACATGACTTCCCAGTGGCAGGCATTAACATAATACGTTAATTCTCATTAACTCAGTCAATGTGTCAAAGCACCAGGCCTGTATGCTTTAGCCTTAGGATCTGTGTAATCCTACTCTACCTGGGCAGCTTTCTCCACATTTTGCCCTTTTTAAGTACCTCAGAGCTCCATCAGGCACTCACCTGGCTAGCGTTTCAGAGCAGAGACAGACCTATATTGCAGTGTGATATAATGGAGAACAGCATACCACAAGGGAGCACTTGGCTTAAACAGGCCCTCATGCTGATTGGAGGAGCCAGGCGATTGCGCTGACCTTTCAGAGCTGAGCACTGTGTGTACGAGTGTGTTCCTGTGTGTATGTGTGTGTATTTAGAGCAAGAAAGGAGGGAGTACCTGATTGATAGAGTCTTATTGTGAGGAAAACTCGATGCCGGGTTGGCTCTGGCCCAGTGGTCTATATTCACCCTGAATCAAAGAGAAACAACCTCACAGGCATCCGTCACCAGGACGTCCAACTTTCCCAGATGACCATGGCTGTGTACTGAGTTACAACAGGACTTCCCATAAAGCTGATAAAACCCTGATTCCGGACAACATGTGTCCTCTTTCAGTTAAATGAACTAAAGAGCACCAGAGGCTATCAGTTTCCCCACACATAGGTGACACTTTGGTGCCCCACCCAAATAAACTAGTGACCAACCAAGTATATTTTGTTGAATATTTTTTTTTTAATCACATTTTATTTATTTATTTACTTATTTATTTTTTAAAAATGCACTTTATTTCCAATTTGTTGGTGACATGAACAAAGTCCAGGGTCAGGGGATCGGGGTGCAAGAAAGAGTGAGGGCAGAGCAGCGCAACACTGCAGAAACTAGATGCAACACCACAAGTCACTTTGTAATACACTGGGCACAGATTATGAGCATCAAGCAGCCTACGCATGGAGTTGAGCAATTCTGTGCTTTCTTGCACCGGGTTTAGTCAATATAACATACAGATATTTTGTAATCTTAAATTACCACTGTATATCATCACATTAATTGTTAATTCAACAAGATTCGCTCCGATTCAAACTGCTCCATGAATGTTAGAAGTTTCATGAGGTTTGGATTTGAATCAAATCCAGAACGTGCAGTGCTGCAGTAGGCCTACAGCTCCCTCATTACCCCTCTCAGTGGAATAAACCACCTTAATGTGGTCACGCAACACATTGCATGGCCGATAGATAAACTCAAATAGGTCTTATTTGCAATGATATGAGGTGGCACTTTGAAGGCTCTTTCAGCGGCCTCAAACTGCTTAGAACTAAACAGCACTTGAGCAGTTAGTGAGGAACTGGGGCATAGCTTGCTCTTGACTTGATCAGGAGCTGAAAACAGATAAATCTGCAGATATATCTTTATTTCTACTTCAATGCCTTTATTTTTAGTATTTCAGATTACATCATGGTTGTGTGATCTAAATTATATCCGATTTTACCCAGATGCTACAAAGCAGCTGTGCCTCTGATTTGTTCATTTGCTAGATGAATCTAATTAAAAATATATTCAGAGAGAATGCTTGTTTATTTGAGATAAATATTTGATTGAAGACAAATTCTCATCGTGTGGGAGTAGAAGGACTTCTGTCAGCCAAGAGCAGGAATACAAGGCTATAGTGGGCAGTTGGAGATTGCAAAAAAATGTTGCCTGGTCTTTTTATAATCTTCAGCTGTCCAGTGTAGGTGAACCTGTGCCCACTGCAGCTTTTGATTCCTGACAGTAGTGGACAATATTAGACCATTTGTAGTCCAGTAGTCCATTTAGCTCAAGGTTTGACATATTGAGTGCTTTGAGATACTTTTCTGCTCACCACAGTTGTAAAGAGTGGTTATTTGAGTTACCATAGCCTTCCCGTCAGTTATAACCAATCTGGCAGTTCTGCTCTGAACTCTCTAATCTAAAAGGTGTTTCCTCCTGCAGAAGTTCAGCTTACTAGATGTTGTTTTTTTTTTTTTGTTTTTTTTTTGCACTATTCTATATAACCTCTACAGAGTGTCATGCGTGAAAATACCAGAAGATCAGCAGTCTCTGAAATACTGAGGTGACTAGCACCAACAAGCATGCGATAGTCAAAGGCACAGAGATCCCGTTTTTCTCCCATTCTGATGTTTGATGTGAACATTAACTGAAACTCTTAACCTTTATCTGAATGTTTGTATGCACTGCGCTGCTGCCATGTGATTTGATGATTGGATAATTGCGTGAATAATGTTGAAGGTAAGTGTTTATTGTACTCAGAATATCATAAAAAAATGTCTGTATGAAACAGGCTATTTTTCCTTGTAACAATCCCTCCAGATATCTGGGAGACATTTTATTAGGTATTGATCAGTCTGTACAGGATTTCACTGAGTTTTTGTGATAATACTTGAAAAATACTTGATTTTGCTGTTGATTTCCCCCCCCTCCAAAATATGCTATGCAATTTGCTGTGTTTTTTTTTTGTTTTGTTTTGTTTTTTTTTTTTTGTTTTTTTTTGTGCTTTTTCACAGAAAACTACTTGAATTGGCATAAATTCACATTGATGTTTGTTGGTAAATTAGACCGTTTGGTTGTACTCATGTTCGACGCAGGTGAATTGAAGAGGGTTTTGGTTGACTGCGTGTTGTGATGACGTTCACATGACATATCTTGGCCTGAATCTGCAGTAATTTCCTTTATTTTGCATTTATTTCTGCAAATCCTGGAGGGACTGAGTGATAGAGGGCAAAAACTTGCACCCACATTAGCAACCAGGTGCATAAGTGTGTAATGACATTGAGTCAGTTTCTGCTGTTTTCTCCACCCTTTACTTCTGCCACCCAGTTGTGCGTGAATGATGTGATTTAGCCCTCCCACTATTCCCGTGTCCTTGTGTTAGGATGCACAGACTCAGCATAGGGCTCGGTGGTAATTGCAGTGCTTAGGGCCTCGCACTTCACCTTCAATCACGCTTGCGCTTTTTTGTCATTTCTACAGGAGAGGAGAGCGGAGTGGGTGGTCACATTTAAACAAATCTGCCTAGTAGCTGACAGGAGCACTTTAACTCAGCATCCTAAATGCCATAAACATCTGGTCTTATCCCACTCTGCTGAGATGTACACATTTTGACTGCCAGTACATGACTGTCAATATTAAACTGTCACAGTGGTGTAGCAGTACTTTTTTTTGAATGCATGAAATGAGGTATACTGTGTATTAGAAGGTTCAGCTGGAAAGGAGGCGGAAGGGGCATGCGCTTGAAATGGAACACCAGGATCATATAATATCAAGGGGCTTTTTATTAAATAAATACTGACTCTCACTTCATACTCTAAAGAACACTTAAGCCCCCACGTATATTAATTGTGTTTTCCCTCTTTGTTTCAAAGAGGGTAATGGTCTCTCCATTGGTCATATGTTAAGATCTATCCACAGTAAGGTTATCTCAGGAGGTCTGATATAAAGTAGTTGAGTGTTTGATTAGGGTTATGTTGTTTATATTGGTTTAAGTTGGTTGCTGTTGTTTACTGACTATAGCTGAGTAAAGGGAATTCAAATCGAATTTGTCCCTCCATTATAATGAATGCAGATATTTTATATTTTTCTATATATTTAATTAAAGAGAGCCAATGGTTTACTTTACTACTTGACATTCAGAACTGAGGTAAGATTTCTGTCTGGTTTGTCCTGTTTGGAGAGAGAGAGAGAGAGAGAGAGAGGTCAGCTTTTGATGATTTATGGCTGTGATGCTGCATTCCAGCACACAATGATTAATCTCTGCTGGGAACACTTCAAGAGTACAAGTTTAACCTCTGCCTCCCTCCCCCACAAACACACACACACACACACACACACACACACACACACACACACACACAAACACACACACACACACAACACAGGCATAGGTGGGAGTTATTGGAGGCTTGTTAAAGACACACCTTACCCGTGTATTTATATATGTGATGTCTCAGAATTGACATATGCAGGTACGTAGGTTGATTTTCTGTGCAGTCCATTCAGGTCCCTAAAATCACCTGCGAGTAGTTCATAGCTCTGAGGTTGCCATATTGTTTTTAGTAGAGGTTTCTGAGATTAGTTTGTCCTTGTTACGAATTTGTGAAATACCCTTTAAATATATCTCAAACAGGAAGAAAGCTATTGAAGTAAAGCTATTTCAGACATTTGACCTTGCGATGAACTTGATAATGTTCGGATCAGTTTCAAAATCTAATCATCTGCTGGCTACAGTGATAATACCGTATAAATCCTACAAACATTCAACCGCTTGAGAATCTTGGACGGACACACAGATGGACAGATGGATGGACGGCGGGATGGGCATCATGAAACATAATGCATCCACTATCTAGTGATGGAAGCATAAAAAAAATAATTAGACAGAAAATGCAAACTGAGGCAGATTTTTTTTGTTTAGTTTTTTTTTGCTTCTTTGCTGACAACTGCAATACAATGTAATATATAAGCAAGATACACTTTAAACTTTAAGGAAATATTTAATAACACTAGTAGAGAGATATATAAATGAGATGCCAGGCATTCAAACAAACATCTAATAGGAGTCTAATATATTGGCAATATTGCTGCATGAATAGTCCTAATTGTAATCATCACATTAATCAAATTTGTCCTAATTTAACAATATGGCTTCCTCATTATTCAGCAATGCATAAAACAGCACTTGATCCGGCTCATCCATTTTTTTTTTTAACAATGAACTAGTACACAGGCAGAAAATGTGGAAAAATGCTGTAGATTATTTGTAGAGATTTGCTATTGTTCATTGGACATGCCATACGAATATTTATCTTTTCATATTGTGCGCAGACAGTTGAAGGTACACATGTATTTGAATACTAAATAGATATCATGGAATTATAATATGTGCATGTGATGTGTATAATTTTATTAATGTTTTAATGGATCAGCGGACCAAGCACTCATCTGCTATTCTTACAGCTCACTTTTAGTAAGTGTAGTTCATAGTATTAATTTATATAAAATTCAGTCTTTGAGATAAGCTTTCTTCCTCTATACAAAATAACCTTTTTTCCATGGACAATACTATTAAAGTGACACTATGTCACGGTTCCCCCCTGGTGGCTGAATGTAGGCACTGCACCTTTGCCAGTCATGGCGCCCCCTGGTGGTTGTGTGCAGGCACTGCACCGGTGCTGGTCATTGCGCACCCTGGTGGCTGGGTGCAGGCACCACACCTTTGCTCTGCCAGAAGCGCAATAACAGTTCAAAACACGTGGACTGTGTTTGTTTTTGTTCTTGTCTCCACCCAAGTCTGTTTGTACACTCTATGTCCCATCAGCCACTGCTCACCCGAAGTCACATGTTTTCATGCACCTGTTTCACGTTGTTGTTAATGAGCACTAATGTGTGTGTGTTTGTATATATAGTCCTTGTTTTCACGTAGTCTTTGTCTTTCGTTGTTTAGACTCACATCTCTGTGTCACAGTGTTTCTGTATAGTAAACCTTAGTGTTTGTTTCGTGCCATAGTGTTTGTTTCATTCCATAGTGTTTATGTTGATTAGTCTTAGTGTCTTTGTTTTGTTGTTTTGTTCTTTGTTTTCAATAAATATCAAAACGCAAGTCTGCGCCTGTTTCCGCCTCAATCCCACATTCGTGACAAAATGAATGATCGTACCTTGAAGCAGCAGACATCACCATGGAGACAGCACTAAAGAGGAGAAAACGCAAACCCCAGAAATCCATGCCCAACATCCCAGAGCTGGATTCCATGCAATTTCCACAGAAAATATTCGTGGATCTTCCGGACAGGTTTGACGTTTTTTTCGGCTACCCTGACTATTTTTTGAGACACTGTCAGGAATATTTTTCAAGCTTGCCGGACACCAAGCCCACAAAAGGCAAATGGGTTAGGTTCATGGTGTCCCGATATTTTTGGCCCATCTCGAAGCTGGGCACAACGATTGCCAGCCACCCAATCTCGGGAACTTGAGAACAGTAGGCAATTTATGGCAGACTTTTTGAAGGAGTTTGGAGAACCAGTGGAGGGCTACAACCTGAACCAGCTGTTGAAAGGAGCTAATGTGGCAACCAAGGCAGACCTACCTTTTCATGAGCATTATGAAAGGAAGAACCACCCATAGCCTGGTAATCCGGACAAACAAATTCTACATATGCCCACTGCTCAAGTGCAATCCAAGCTGGAGAGCCCTGTTTCACACGTGCCCACGCCTGAGAGCCCTGTCTCGCCCGTGCCCACGCCTGAGAGCCCTGTCTCGCCCGTGCCCACACCTGAGAGCCCTGTCTCGTCCGTGGCCACGCCTGAAATCCAAGTTTCTGATATAAGTTCCTGCTATATCAACGCAGCGGTGGCACAGCTACAGCGGCAGACAGCACAGCTCGAGGAGTTGAGGCAATACGGGCTAGACACCACGCTGATGTTTATGGTGCTCCAGGAGCACGTCACCCAGAGACTGGATGAACTCAAACGCATGATGGCCTCACCTGCGCCAGGTTATCTCCCGTACCAGGCATCACGTCCCTCTCCGAGCCTGGGAGCCAAGTCTCGTCCACGTCCGAGCCCGGGAGCCAAGTCTCGTCCACGTCCGAGCCCGCAGAGCCAAGGCACGTCCACGTCTGAGCCTGCAGAGCCAAGGCACGTCCACGTCCAGGCCGCAGATCAAAGGCACATCCACTTCCAGGCCGCAGAGCCAAGGCATGTCCACATCCAGGCCGCAGAGCCAAGGCACGTCCACGTCCAGGCCGCAGAGCCAAGTTACGTCGGCGAGCCAAGTTACGTCGGCGAGCCAAGTTACGCCGACGAGCCAAGTTACATCCACGAGCCAAGTTACATCCAAGAACCAAGTTACATCAAAGAGCCAAGTTACGTCCACGTTCAAGAGCCAAGTTACGTCCAAGAGCCCAGTCACGCCTCACGCCCATGAGCCCCAGGAATCGCCTCACACCCATGAGCCCCAGGTCATGCCTCACGCCCATGAGCCCCAGGTCACGCCCATGAGCCCCAGTTCATGCCTCATGCCCATGAGCCCAATACCATTTCTCAGGCCTCCGAGCTCCAGACCATGTCTGTACGCAGGCACTGCACTGTTGCTGGTCATGGCACACCCTGGACCTTTGCTCTGCTGGAAGCAGAGAGCAATGACAGTTCTAAACACGTGGAATTTGTTTGTTTTTGTTCTTGTCCACCCAAGTCTGTTTGTACACTCCATGTCCCATCAGCCACTGCTCACCCGAAGTCTCATGTTTTCATGCACCTGTTTCACATTGTGGTTAATGAGCACTAATGTTTGTGTGTATATATAGTCCTTGTTTTCACGTAGTCTTTGTCTTTTGTTGTTTAGACTCATGTCTGTGTCACAGTTTTTCTGTATAGTAAACCATAGTGTTTGTTTCGTGCCATAGTGTTTGTTTTGTGCCATAGTGTTTGTTTCGTGCCATAGTGTTTATGTTGATTAGTCTTAGTGTCTTTGTTTCGTTGTTTTGTTCTTCGCTTTCAATAAATAACAAAACGCAAGTCTGCGCCTGCTTCCGTCTCAAACCCACATTCGTGACACTATTATGCTTGGTCAGATATTACCTTTCATGTAGGGTGTTATAGAGCTGTTTGTGAATGTCAAAATGACTGAAAAAGTTTCAAAATCAAAGTGCACGACAAACAGAGTTATTGACTCCCAAAAGAAGTAACCGGTTCTGAACAGCTGAAACGAGTCATCAGTAAATCAAGACTTACTTCCTGTACTAACCTACGTAGGTTTGTAACAAACAAAAAAACCCCGCCTCTGGTCTTCATCGGCTGCTCGAAAACAACGTGTACTTTGACCCGCCCTCAAACACTTCAGTTGAGGTTGCGTCTTGAAAAAGTTACAGTAGGTCCGTGTCTACAAGACGTTGTTTTCTGCGCTGCAAAAGCAAAACCTCTTTTGCATGGACTCCCAAAAGATATGAAGCGTCAGTGTTTAAAATTAATTTTAAATTGATACCACAGCAGTTCAACTCCGACCTTTGTTTGTGTTCGTAGCATCTCACTGCTTCTCAAATCTAGCTGAAGTAACACGGGAATTGTGCAAAGACTATTCATTAAAGATGGGGCCATACCCACTTTATATGGACCATTATGCACCTCTGCTCACAACCTGTATGTATATGGCAGTGATAGCTTGTGATTAAGGCATTGGACTGCTGACCAGAGGATCATGAGTTCAAATCTAATGCTGCCTCTGCTAGTTTTTGAGCAAGGCCCTTAACCATCAACTGCTCAGCTGAAAATGGGTGTGTGTGTGTGTAAATTATCCATCAGTTGCTTTGGATAAGTGTGTGCCTAAAATGTGAATTATTTATGTATATATTTTCTACAGAGTGTTCCAAATGCATGGTTTTGAGTTGTATATGTGTAAAGCCAGTGCACAGCTGTTAGTCTGTTAGGTGAATGGATCCTTGAGCGAGTTGTTTGTGACACTGAGAAAGTGGTGATGCTGCAATGTAAATTATGAGAAAATTAAAGTGTTTTTTGATTTTGGATGCATGTAAACATATTGTATGAAACCTCTAAAACAAAATTAGCCACTTTTATAGAGCATACTAGGGGTTACTAAATAATAGTATCATATTTACAATTGCCATCCACTTTATTAGGAACACCTATACTCCTGCTCATTCATGCAGTTATCGAATAAGCCAATCATGTGGGTACTTTTAGTAATGTCCACATCAAACCTCAGAATGAAGAAAAAATATCAGTGATGTCAGTGATATCAGTGACTTTGTTCTTGGCATGGTTGTTGGTACCATAAGGGCTGGTTTGAGGATTTCATAAACTGCTTATGTGAGATTTTCACAAATAACAGTCTCTATAATTTATACAAAATGGTGCAAAAACCAAAAAGAAAACATCCTGTGAGCGGAGGGCTGCAGGCTGAAACACCATGTTGAGGAGCGAGATCAGAAGATAATTACCAGACTAGTTTGAGCTGACAGGAAGGATATAGTAGCTCTTTTCTCTTTAATCACTCTTTACATCCATGGTGAGCAGAAAATCATCTCAGAACGCACAGCGCATCAAACCTTGAGGTGGATGGTTTACAACAGCAGAAGACCAAATCAGGTTCCACTCCTGTCAGCCAAGAACAAGAACCTGAGGCTATAATGGGCACAGACTCACTGAAACTGGAATGTTGAAGACTTGAAAAAGACCTTCAACTGTACAGTTTCCATAAGCCTGTGTGTGTATTTAATACTGCAGCCAAATAAATTTCAGTGTTATAAATGGTCATACAGTGGCACTGGACTTATTCTGCTTGTTGCTTGGTCATGCCAGAAAAAAAAAATACTTAAGTTTAAGGTCAGAATCATGCGTAATTGAGAAACATCTCTTTTTTCACCATATTATGTCTGTACACACAAATCGTTCACAGCTTTTCAAGTATAACGTAAGTCTGAGGTTAATTGATATCTGAATACCAATGTGCTCAATTTCCATTTTAATAAATGTAAGTTTCACTATTATAAACATACTTGTCTTGAGTACACTCAGTGTGTGTGTGTGTGTGTGTGTGTGTGTGTGTGTGTGTGTGTGTGTGTGTGTGTGTGTGTGATGCTGAGAAGCTCTAATGTCTTTTCTCTACTGTGGCGCTTCTGAAGCTTATTCACTATGATTTGTCTAGTACCACGCACACAGAGACTTTGATGAGAGCAGCAGTCAGCGTTGGTGTGCTTGATCTGCTCTGTGGGTTCGAGGTGCTAAAAGCTTTAATGCGATGTTGTACAGAGCGGAGAAGAGCATCAGCCTGACTGGGGGCTTGGACTACCAATATCAGGCTCTATAACACTGTTTCTCTAGCCTTAAAATTCATGAAAAAAAAGCATTAAAAAAAAGAAGCTAGAATCATTTTGGATTAAAGTTAAATATTTCCAAATTTTATAATGTCCAGATACTTTCACCTTTTCTTCTATTTTGTCACCCACCCCCACAGAAAAGAGGTGAAAGGAAAAGTGTCTCTTTATTTTGTGTTGTTGGTCTTGTGGGAAGAGCTTTGATATCCATCCAGTATATTCCCTAAAGCTTCTCAATCGCACTAAGATTTTTGTTTCTCACACTCTTTTCTTCCTACACTTTTTTGCCAGGACATTGCCTACTCTTTCGCTCCCTCAAATAATTTCATTGTTTGCATTACTGACACAACTGACGCTATTTCTTTACAGTATTGCCAAGCCAATTATAAGATTATCAGCATACAAACAAACAAAAGAATTCCAATAAACTGCTATTACTGTAATAAAACTATAAAACTTGACATGTGTTCCTCTTTTCCAATAGTGTTTGTATAAGAACACTTACACATTTACTTCTACAAAATATGTTGAGGAAGACTGAAGATGTAGAACACTTGTTATTGCTCTTGAGCAGAAAACATTACTGTGTGCCTCCCTCCCAAAATAATCAACAGTCTGTTATCTTCCCATCTTCAGGTATGAACTTGTGTGTGACCTTTCTTTCTTTCTTTCTTTCTTTCTTTCTTTCTTTCTTTCTTTCTTTCTTTCTTTCTTTCTTTCTTTCAGAGCATTAATAATAATAATAATAATAATAATAATAATAATAATAATAATAATAATAATAATAATAATAATAATAATATATTTCCCATAAGGAGCAAGTGTGCCTCTGTCTTCAACTCACATTAATCTGAGCCTGCACTTGGTCAATAGCTGATGACGATTTGGATCATGGAGAGAGACTGCTTTCTTTTTTGTAAATGATTCATATTCTTTACAGCTTATTGTTCCAGTTTTCCAAATATATTAATCATTTGTTTTACTCTGATTTGAAGTTTTGAGACTGCACTGTATTATAGTGGTTTATACTTCTGTGCCTGCGTCTGTGTTTTTGGGAACACTTGAGGGTGTTGTGCAAAGGAGATCATACAGGAGTGTGCTACTTACTGTACATGTAATGTGAATGTATCCACTAGGAGGCAAGAAATGGGACACAAAAGGAAAGTCTCAGGTTTCACTGTAGGATGAATGGAGAAAAAGGGAGTAGTGCATGGGATAACAGAGAAAACGACTACCTAGTTCCAGGTTCTAAATCCCTGCTAGCATGCTATCAGGTTTTAAAGTCAACCACATCAGCACAGAGAGTTCAGATTTGCTGGCTGTGGCTCAGGTGGTAGAGCGGGTTGTCCACTAATCATATGGCTGGTGGTTTGATTCACGGCCCACATGACTCCACATGCCAAAGTGTCCTTGTCCGTTGGCAAGTTAGCTCCTTGCATGGCAGCTCTGCCACCATTGGTGTGTCAGTGTGTGTGAATGGGTGAATGAGACACAGTGTAAAGCGCTCTGGATAAAAGCGCTAAATAAGTGCGCCATTTACCATTTAGATTAAGGAATTATATTGGCCTTTGTATAACCTGTGGAAGAGGAGTCACAACGTCTTGTCACAATGTCTTGTCACAACGTCTCATCACAACATCTCTTCACAAAGTCTCGACAATTCTGGAGGTGTAATTGTTATAGTTTGTATGTATGTATTATGTTCTTTTCTACTGTATATAGTATGTTCTTATTAAAGACCAGTTCCCATGAATGCATCACTCTATGTATTGGCTTGTGGTCAAACAGCTTCCTGTTGCAGTAGATCATGTGAAGGTGAGAGAGAGATTGAGAGAGAGAGAGAGAGAGAGATCTTATTAACCATTATATTATCATTGTGACCATGTGTTCATGTTTATGTTGACGTATACATATCATGTATGGGCGGCTGTGGCTCAAGTGGTAGAGTGGGTTGTCCACTAATAGTAGGGTTGGCGGTTTGATTCCCGGCCCACATGACTCCACATACCCAAGTGTCCTTGGGGAAGATACTGAACCGCAAGTTGCTCCTGATGGTAAGTTAACGCCTTGCATGGCAGCTCTGCTACCATTGGTGTGTGAGTGGGAATGGGTGAATGAGACACAGTGTAAAGTGATTTGGAACTTCTAAGGTTAAAAAAAATGTTATATAAATGCAGAGTATCTACATGTATCTTTGTCTACCCACATCTTGTAAAGGCTACCTAAGCAATCCTAATTAGCTCAATGTAAGCTAGTCTTCATCACCTACCTGCTTAATGGCTGACGTCATGACTGACTGACTCAGGAGGAATGACAATTACAGCATTGGGTTTGAGTAGCTCCACCTTTTTCAGGAGACAGCTCCTCTTTCTACTGTCTCCCCATCATGCAATGACCTCCCACTACCAGTCTTCCATTACAGAACCCACCGATGTTAAATAGGAGATTGGTATCATTAAATTCACATTAAACAGACTGTAAAAAATTGATATGGGAAGCATGTGGCGGTTTGATTTTGGTGCTGAAAAAAGGTAAAGTGCGTTTCAAAGAGTCACAGAGGAACATTGCTCAATGTTAATGCCTCTATTATCTCTAATGACAACACGGGAATATATTTTTTTTCTTGTTTTTGTTCCTTATCACACTGTCCAGCTCAGTTGGTATTATCCCTTCTCATATGATTAGAGCTGGAATGGAATTTCACATTCTGATAACTGTACAACCTGAAAGCACGCATTTTGGTATATTCCCATTTAAGCACCCTATCACAACCCTTTTAAGACTAAATGAAAAAACAAACGCAGGTGGCTTAACTGTTACCTGAGTTACTAATGGGTCTCTTCTCTTCATTAATCACAAGTAGTTAGCTAATTATACTGGTGGACCACATCCAACCATGACAACTCTCCATAATTGCGCCATATTACCATTCATAGTATTCCTTCTACAACCTAATGATAAAAAACATATGAATTAATAAACATTAGTTTAATTATTTCTAGGCAAATTTCCCTGAGCAGCACAGCCTAATGACATGACCACATTTAAGAATACAGTTACATTGAATGTCATATAGCATTGTAGCTACAAGGTTAGGATTCATGTTATTTTATATTGCAAATATAGTTAAAAAATTAATATGTATATATATATATATAATTTTTTTTTTTTTTTTTTTTTAAATGCGCTCGTTAATAAAAAAATCTTTATTTTTGTTTAGCCAATATTAATGTATTGGTACCTCAACCGCCAACCCTCCCCGCAATTTTCTCCCTAAATTAGTCCTGGCCAATTCCTACCTACAGTACAAGTCTCCATCACACAACAGCTACCACATACTTCCTCTCAGACTTGAGGAGCCAGTCACACACATATTTTCGAACCGCTACTCATGCTGTGTAACACACTCAGAGGAAAGTATCTGCCCACTTTAACATACATGATTGGCCCATGCTCGTGATTGGTTAGTGTGGCTGTGATTGACAGAGGAGAGAGAGCACTAGCAGTTTTGTTCTCTCATACTGCCGGCTATGGACGGCTGTGGCATCATTGGAATTCAAACTGCATTAATTTTGAGAAATTTTGTGGCCTACAAATATTGTGGCGTTTGCTTGAATTTACGTTCATTTCTGCGATTGCAAAAACTGCAAAATCCTGGAGGGACTGATTGGCCTTTTTTTGTCTAGCAGCTCTCCTAGGATTTCTCTTTGTTGTTAAGTTAAACTATCACTTTTCAAACTCTAAATGCAATAACTAACTAACTAACTAACTAACTGACTAACTAACTAACCAACAACATAAATAAGCAAATTTAGACATTTTAGAATCAAAGGCACAGTCAGTCTGTCAGGGACTGAATAGATAAAAAAATTACCCATCCTCTGTAAAGATGTGCTATTCATTTTTAATATTTTCAGCAAGGCTGCAACAACTAATCGACAATAATTGCTAATTAAAATCATTGACAGGAAATTTCATTAAGGATTAGTCAGGTCTGTGATGTCATTGTGGATAACCCTGTCAGTGATGTCACATAACAATGGTGAAAAACACATTTCTCTGAATAAAATACATCTGAACAACAGCGGTGGTCACAGAGTGTCCAGGTTGTCCAAAACATGAGACTGTTTTATATTATGTGCTCGTAACAGACTCGTAAACATATTAACGTGGCTTGTCATATCAGATGCTGAAAAAGATGCGTGTGCTGTTTAATATGTTCCAGACATGTTTTCATCTGTGCAGAAATTGCATTTTATATTGCGTTTATATACTTATCTGCACATGGTAGAAATTTACATCAGTATTTCCATTTAACATAAAGGCTCGTCTTCAAAGCAAGCACGTCTCCATTAAACTTCACTGAATGAGAGCAAGTTCACACATACACGTCAAACAGTGCGCAATAGAAAGGAATCAAAGAAAATATGTTGTTTGATGCTATATTTAGTTATATTTAGAAACAAAAGTAATAGTGTTATTTTTTTTTTTTTTTTTTAAATCCTTTGTACACTGTATAGAATAGCCCACATAGATATGTTTAATAACTTTTTCATAGCCTTCAATTTTCACAGTGTTTTAAGGACAACATTGGGCTGAATGTGAAATAACATTTCTTCCAAAAAAATACAGATAATAAAAACTGGCCTTTTAATCCAACTAACTCCTTAATCAAAGAAATAATCGACAGATTAATAAATTATCAATAATTTGCAGGAAAGCTACTAAAAAGCCTGAGATCCCCCCACATGGGAAAAAATAATTTAATAATAATTCCAATTAAATAATTTTCAGTGCAATTTTATGCTGTGTGTAAGTGCACAAAAAACTGAATCCTGTTTAATAAAATGTTAATAGTCTGGATTTTAATAAATAAATAGGCACTAGTTGTTGAAGTGTTTGTGTGCCTGTTCTCATATGTGCATGACTTAACATGCATAACAAAATTGTTCATAATCAAGAATTTAATTTGCTTGTTTGGGAAGGAGACTGTAAGTAGTACCATATGTTAGATCAACATATTGATGTGTATAAATAGTATCAAACATCATTGACAAGTAGATTCATCTCAAAGCATGAGCTACTGTGCACAAAATTTATGAATGGCTACTATTGATTTTTCATGCTAATTCATTATATATATATATATATATAATCCCATAGTCTCTGTAGGTCAATGCATATAGAATGGGCCTGTGTGTTTATTTAGTCTGTGGCATCTACAGATTGTGTGGTTTGTGTGCATGAGCCAGATTCAGCTTAGTGTCTGTATTGATCCGTTGCTTCCAGGCATTTTTGTCTCTTTACCCAGCAGACCCACGCAATACCACCAGTCCAAGTTCTTTGCTGTCTTTTTGTCCTCTGCTATAATCGCTGTTTGGTTTCTGCCTCAAGACTTTTCTCTTGCCTTGATCCCACTAACTGCACAGGCTTTATCCTATCAATTTAAATGCTCACACTTTGTGACTGTGTGACTCAAAATAGTCTCCGAAAGCAACGTTTATCCATTCTCTCTGATTCAATTTTCCTGAGAGGGTACTCCAAACAATGTCACTGTGGACATTGCCTGTAACACTCGTAACATTCATGACACTTTCCAGTGTGCACCACATCATCCCATTTATGTTCATATTTTCCTGCAGATGATTGAAATCAGACCTTGTTATTACTATATATGACACCTTCCTCTTGTTACAGGTATAACATGCGATATAGGTGGTATGTGGTTGCTTAGTTGAGAGCTTGATGGATTAGTGTTTAGCACATTTGCCACACATCTCCAGGATTGGGGGTTTAATTCCTTCCTCTCCCATGTGTGTATAGAGTTTTCATGTTCTCCCTGTGCTTCAGGGGTTTCCTGAAAAAGTAAAACTCAAAATGTCATGAAGAAATTAATATTTAAATTAAGAAGTGTTAGGCTAATACAGTTTAGTTACAAGTGACACGATTTAGAGATGGATGCAAGTGCAGTTAGCTTTAACACAAACAACACCAAATACAAAACAGGCAAAAAACACTAAGACTAGGAATAAACATAAAACAAAGACCATAAACACAGCCGCAGAGACAACGTGTCACATACCGTGGCTGGCGACGGTCATGGGTAACATAATCCAGGCAGAATAATCCAAAGGGGAAAAACAAAGTTTGTGGTCGATAAACAGGCGAGGGTCAGGCGATCAGGCAAACAAAAAAAAATGAGGCTATGCAGAAATCAATGTCGAGGACGGAAACACTGGTCAAAAGTAATTTTGTAAACGCACAAGAAAAAGGCTTAGAGAATGGCAGAGAAACAAGTCAACTGAACATTACTTCACAAAGTCTCTTTGCTTCCAAAATCTTTCTTATGCTGTGGTGTGAATGTGTTTTGTAATGGGATGTAGGTGTGTGTGTGTGTGTGATTAGAACTCCGGGGAAGGCGAGCGCATGTGTGTGTGTGGGAAGTGTAGTCCTCAGTGGCCATTTTTGTAGTTAGCGTTGCCTCCTGGGAAACTGAATCATTACTGGGCTGAGATATGATAGAGACCACCTTCCCCCCCGAAGGGCTCACTCCGGCAGCAGAGTCCTTTCTGGGTCTCCCCGGGGTCGTGGTCCGGGAAGTTCGGGGTGTGATTACTGTAAGTCTTTACATAGCTGCGGGTCCAGGATGTCTTGCGCCGGCATCCAGCACTGTTCTTCTGCCCCGTAGCCCTCCCACTCGATTACATACTCCAGCTTACCCCTCCTACGCCGCGAGTTTGGGATACTCTTGATGAGGTAGGCGGGTTGCCCATCGGTCTCCAGTGGGACAGGAGAGATTTCAAAAGGCATATCCGTGGCTAGAGGTCCTGTGATGATGGGCTTGAGTAGTGTCAAATGCAAGGAGGGAGCTATGCGACTGTGTCGAGGTAGTTCCAGACTGTAGGTCACCTCATTGATCTGGTTTATGACCTTAAATGGCCCTGTGTACCTTGGGGTGAGTTTCTTGCAGCTATGTGGCTGTCTTAAGTCCTTGGTGGACAACCAGAACCTATCGCTGTGCTGGTGTTGTGGGTGCTTGCTGCGGCACGGATCAGCCTTGCACTTGTAGGTGTGTGTCGTCTGTACCAGGTGCTGGTGTGTGCTAGCCCAAACCTATTCGCTCCTCTGGAACCACTGGTCAACTGCTAGTGATTCCGTGAGGTTTGCATTTCAGAGGAACAGTGGAGGCTTCTAATCTAACACACATTGGAATGGTGTGAGCCCTGTGGCTGAGTGACACAGTGAATTCTGTGCGTATTCGGCCCAGGGGAGGAACCTGCTCCAGTCCTCAGGGACTGAGGCAAAGAATGTACTAAAGAACCGGCCTATCTCCTGGTTCACTCGTTCCACTTGGCCATTGGCTTGTAGATGGTAGCCAGATGTGAGGTTGACAGTGATCCCCATCTTCTCCATGAAACTGGACCATAACCTGGACGTGAATTGATGTCCTCGCTCACTCCTCTGGGATGCCGGAGTACCTGAACACGTGCTGGAAGACTACATATACTATACTACTATACGCATGTAGTGGAATGAGCCTTACAGATTTCGACAATCGGTTCACCGTCACCAGAATGGTCATGTTACCCTGGGATTCTGGTAGGTCTGTGACAAAGTCAATGGAGATATTGGACTAGGGGAGTTCCGGTATGGGTAGGGGTCTGAGCTTTCCAGTCGGTAGTGTCCATGGAACTTTACATTGAGCACACGAAGAGCATGAAGCCACTACTCTGTGTACCTCCCTCTCCATATTAGGACACCAGTACTTTGACTGCAACAGATGGTAGGTGCGGTGTGCACCTGGGTGACCTGTGGCAACTGCTGTGTGGGCCCATGTGAAGAATAGTGACAAGCGTGCTTGACGAGGTGATAACCGTTTGGCGGTATGTAGGTACTCTAGATTCTTGTGATCTGTGAATATGACAAGGGGTGTGTTGCCCCCTCCAGTCAGTGTCGCCATTCCTGCAGGGTTAGCTTTATGGTCAAGAGTTCTCTATTGCCCACATCGTAGTTTTGTTCTGCTGGTGATGGTTTTTGGGAAAAGAAGGCCATAGAATGGAGCTTGGGCCTCTCTCAGGAACGTTGTGAGAAGACTGCTCCTACACCAGTCTTGGACGCATCGACCTCCACTACGAACGGCTTGCATGGGTCTGGGTGTTTGATGATTTGATGCGGTTGTGAAGGCCTTCTTTAGTTGCTCTAGTGCTACTTTGACAGCTGGATTCCAGAGTAGGTGTTTGGGCTTTCCTCTCAGCAGGGACGTCAATGGGTGTGCTATGGAGCTGAAGTATCTGATGAAACGCCTGTAGAAGTTTGCAAAACCCAGGATTCTCTGTAGCTCTTTCACAGTTACTGCAGTGGGCCATTCTAACACTGCTTGCACTTTACGTTGGTCCATGGTAACCCCCTCAGGGCTGATGATGTACCCTGAAAATGAGATGGTGTCCTTATGAAATTCACATTATTTGGCTTTGACGTAAAGCTGGTGTTTGAGTAGTCTTTGTAGGACCTTCCGGAAATGGTGGACATGCTCCTCCTGTGAACTGAAATAGAACAAGATATAGTTGATGTACGTGATCACAGTATGTTCCAGCATGTCCCTTAGGATATCATTTATTAGGCACTGAAAGACTGAGGGGGCACTAGAGAGCCCATACGGCATTACCAGATATTCATAGTGGCCTGAGGTGGTACTGAACCCCATCTTCCACTCATCTCCCTGTCTGATCCAGACCAGGTTGTATGCACTGCGGAGTTCGAGTTTAGTGAAGATGCTGGCAGCACAGAGTTGTTCTAGGGCGACCGGTACTAACGGGAGAGAGTAGTAATACTTGATACAATACTGATTGAGACCCCTGTAGTCGATGCATGATCCGAGCCCTCCTTCCTTCTTGTCCACAAAGAAAAATTCTCCGAAGGCGGGGGACGTAGATGGTCTGATGTAACCCTGCTGCAGTGCCTCCTGAATGTTCTCCTCCATAGCTGTCTGCTCAGTTTGTGACAATGGATACACCCTTCCTTGGGGTGGCGTAGTTCCTGAAAGAAGATCTAAGGCACAGTCGTAGGGCCGATGAGGTGGTAATCCACTAGCCCTTTCCTTGCTAAATGCCTCACTGAGGTTCTGGTATTCAGTTGGAATGTGGACTGTAGTGGTTTTATCTGGGCTTTCAATGGAGGTGGCTGCTAGAGAAATCACTTGTGTCTGTAGTGTGTTATGCAGTGGGTGGAGTGCATGATCTCTTTGTTAGTCCATGAAATACCTGGGTTGTGTTGTTCCAGCCAGTGGAGGCCTAGAATCACTGGATGTCTGGCAGACACTATGATGTAAAACACTATTCTCTCCTGATGGAGCACTCCGGTATGGAGGATGAGTGGTTCTGTACAACGAGAGATGAACCCCTTCCCAATAGGGGCTCCATTGATGCCCAGGATCTTACGGGGTTGAATGAGTGGGCGAACGGGGATGTTGTACTGCTGTACGGTGTTCTGATCGATCAAATTCCCTCCCGCTCCTGATTCAATCAGCGCCTCTAAGGTACAAGAGAACTCGGAGTATTCCACTATGACAGGTAACACAAATGCAGGTTGAGATGTGATCTGGGTTGAAGGACCTTAACTCACCCCGGCTGATGTGGATTAGCCATTCCACTATCTCCTAGGTCACGACGCTGCTTGAGAGGACATGGTCTGATGAGGTGCCTCTCTTCACCACAGTAGAAGTAATGAAACTTGCAACATCGTCTCTCTCTCTCTCCTCTGCATTGAGCCACGCACGCCCCAGCTTCAAGGGTTCAGCAGGGAGACTTTGCACGGTAACAGCAGCCTCGCTGTGTACTGGACGGCGGCTCTGTAGCAGGCGATTTACGCGGATTTCCAGGTTAATGAGTGAATTGAGGGTGAGTCGGTCATCCCAACAGGCCAGCTCTGTCACTATATCCGGGTGCAATCCCTGGCGAAATATAGTCTTGATAGTTGGCTCGTTCCATCCACTCCTGGCAACAGTGCGACACTGTAAGATAGTGGTCCCCAACCTTTTTATCACCGCAGACCGGTCAACGCTTCGCAATTTTACTGCGGCCCGGGGTGGGGGGTGGTATTGAACCATCAGATAAGGCTTCTGCATGTTGGTGTGCCCGCCTAGACTCACAAGCTCTACTCCTCTCCTCTCGGCCACTGCCCTAAAGCTCTCTGGTTCTGGTCGCTATGGTAACGTTTAAACATCCCTTCAAAATAAGCTTCAGATACGCCACAAAAACCCAGTTTATGCCCAGTCTACTCCGTTGTTTTGTTTTGGTTGCTGTCACTGCAGAAAACCCCGCTTCACACAGATAGGATGTCGGAAATGGCAACAGGGTTTTCAGTGCTGTGGTGGCGATCTCAGTGTATTCTGCCATGACTTTTATCCAGAACACCGGCAGAGTTGCTGTCTCAAACATACTTTTAAGGCCGCCTTCATTTGCGATCTCCAGCAGCTGATTTTCTTCTTGCACAGACATGCTATATTCACCTGGTTTGTTGAGAAATGGGTCGCGGATCCATTCTTTGCCAGTTTGTGGGTCCTTTGTGGTTGGGAAGTAGCGCTAGAACTCATTTAAAAGCAAAGACAGGTGATCGTGCACCAGCTGGGAGAATAAAGGCTCTGGCTCAGTCTCACCCAAAATCCTGGCTAATGTTTGAAACATGTCCAATATGCCTCTGTCCACGCGTCGTCCCCACAAATCCAATTTGACTTTAAATGCAGCTACTTCATCTGCCAACTTGAAGACAGTTGTCATTTTTCCTTGAAGTAACAGATTGAGTTCATTGAGCTGGTTGAATATGTCACCTAGGTAAGCCAGTTTTGCGACCCATTCCTCGTCACTGAAATGTGCTGCCAGTGGTGACTTCTTTTCTGAGAGAAATCTTTGCAGTGGCTCTCGTAATTCAAACACTCTTGCCAGCGATTTCCCTTGGAATAACCATCTTATTTCTGTGTATAAGAGAAGGCGTCTGTGCTCTGCGTCCATCTCCTCACAAAGTTGCTCAAACAGGCGCGAGTTAAGGGCTTGTGCTTTGAGGTGGTTCATAACTTTAACAATATAATTCAATACGCTGTACAAGATAAAACTGACATTTAATTATTTCTTGTGCTGCCCGGTACCAATTGATCCACGGACCGGTACCGGTCCGCGACCCAGGGTTGAGGACCACTGCTCTAAGGCATAATCCGCAACGCAGCATGCACCTTGCTTTAGGGTTACCAGTTCCTCCCTTGCCTTCTCATTATCCGGAGAGTGATCAAATACCATCCGAAAGCAATTTGTCAGCTGTTCCAGGGAGGTGATGGTGCTGCTTCCCTGCTCCTATTCAGTCATGGCCCAGAGTAAAGCTCTCCCGGTCAACACCTCCATGAAGTGGGTAATTCTCCGACTCTCCGGCATCCCTGGGTAGCTCGGGAAAAAGAGGGAGCACTGGAGGAGTAAACCCTGACAGCGTGTTGGATCATGAACATGAACTTATGGAGACACTGGAAGATCTTGGTCCATTCTGCTCTCCTGGACCTGCGTGAGCTGTCTCAGGTGTCCTGCCTCTGGAGGGAGCTCTCATCTGCTCCAATTCCAGACTGCTGGGACTATGGTTTCTTCTAAGATATATAAATTTCATATAAATCAATAATGAACTCTTTCATAATATCTATTGTTACCCAGGTGAGGATGGGTTCCCTTCTGAGTCTGGTTCCTCTCAAGGTTTCTTCCTCTTAAACATCTTAGGGAGTTTTTCCTTGCCACTGTCACCACTCTGTGGCTTGCTCAGTTGGTATAAATTCGCACCTTATTATCTGTATACCATGCTTGTATATTTCTGTAAAGCTGCTTTGAGACAATGTCTATTGTAAAAAGCGCTAAACAAATAAAATTGAATTGAATTGAATTGAATTGAATTGCTTCCATAGGAAGGGGAAGTAATCTGTCACGTACCATGGGTGGCGATGGAACCAGTCAGGGGAGACAGAATCCAGGCAGAATAATCCAAAGGAGAAAGACAAAGTTCATAGTCGATAAACAGTAAACAGTCAAGGGTCAGGCAATCAGGTAAACAAAAAAAATGAGGTTACACAGAAATCGAGGTCAGGGACGGAAACACTGGTCAAAAGTAACTTTGTAAATGCACAAGAAAAAGGCTTAGAGAATGGCAGAGAAACAAGTCAACTGAACATTACTTTGCAAAGTGTCTTCGCCTTCGAAAGTTTCTCTTATGCTGTGGTGTGAGTGTGTTTGTAATGGGATGTGTGATTAGAACTCTGGGGAAGACGTGCGCATGCATATGTGGGAAGTCTAGTCCTCAGTGGCCATGTTTGTTGTTAACAGTGCCTCTTGGGAAACTGAGTCATGGCTGGGCTGAGATATGACACAACGGTAAAGAAAGACAAACACAAGACAAGGAGTACAGTACAAACTGTGGCTAATATACACAAGTGCTACTTAACTTGAACATGATTTAGTTGGTCATGTGACCATGATGAAGTGACGTGCAATGGCTGCTGGGAACTTTGGTCTAGAGTTTCTTCTCTGATATTACATGACAGCTAACTTGTGACTACTAGCTATGTCAACAGTAGCCTGCTGAAACGTCAGTCACCTACGCTTCTTTTCAGAACTATAGCATCTCAGATGATCACAACCAATAAAGAAATGATTTTCCTGAACTCAAATTAACCATGGTAAGTAATGCCCATCATAATGCACTAATGGTAATTTTTCAGGTTCTTTAAGAAGATATTTTGTGTGTTTGAACAAACTGAAAGTGATGCAGATACAATATTTAAGCCAAGCTCATCATTTAATTCCTTGTGTTTATAGTTATTGATCAGTTGTTTTTATATAATTGTTAATTAAACTGTTGTTCCATCATCCAATATGATTTAGTATTAATTCTGTTCATTCTTGTGTATACAATGATATGATTGGTGTGGGTGTTGAGTAACCTGTCACTTAGGGTCCCCAAATGTTCAGAATAGGCCCTGGTTACAGGCATTTTAAATAAATAATCTAAGGAAAGTCCTATTTTCAGATTAATTTCACATTCAGATTAATCTTCCATTGAACATGCATGTGCCAGATGATAATAAGTTACTTTAGCAGCTGGCAGTTTTGTTCAGAAACATCACGTACTGTACATGACTAGAAATAGTTGTTCTATGTTTAGGCGCATGGTTATCCTTCCTACTTAGCAACATCACCTATCTGTTCCTAAGTAACCATTTGAGAAATAACATTGTTGAGCCCCAAAATCGTGCCCAGCGTTGCCATGATCTGGATCCACAGCCAATCTGATTAGAATAAATTCCATACTGGGGATGAATAAATGAATGAATATGCAACATGGATTTATTCTAATTGACAGATTGACTGTGGAATTTAGGCAGTGGAAATAACATATTTTGCTTTTGTTGCTTTAGTTTTTGAGCATGTGGATGATGGTGGTGGTGGAGGTGGTGTGTTCATGATTGTGTTGGTTCAGTAATTGCTAATTTAATGTAATATTTCCCCACATTTCAATAATGACCTTGTCAAATTGTATCAGGCTGTGCTGGGTGTTGGTGAGTGATCTCAGGGAAAAGTGTTTTTGATTCGGTGTGCTTGCTGACAAGAGATTTAGCTGTGGCATATCCTGCATATAATTGCTACACAGCAATGCAAACAGGTTAAATAAACAACCTACATAAGTAAGTAAAATTGAATTAGAATACTATTCCTAACATATTTGCATAAATTTCATTGTGTGAAGATTATATTTGCATTTGAATGCAGCTATTCTTACCAACTGAGACGTTTTAGTAAACCACACATACATTATACATACATTTGGGTCCATAAGTATTTGGGCAGTGGCACATTTTATTTATTTTTTTTTCATTTTGCCTCTGTACACCACCACAGTGGAGTTGAAATGAAGCAATCATGATGTGATTGAAGTGTAGACTTTCAGCTTTAACTTGGACATTTAGACACATTACATTTTTTTTGCTAAAAGAAACTCTTGGGTTGCTTTTACAGTATGTTTTGGGTCATTATCCATCTGTATCGTGAAGTGCTGTCCTGCCAGTTTTGCAGCATTTTACTGAATATGAACACAAAGTATAGCTCTATATGCTTCATAATTCATCCTGCTACTTCTATCAACACCCACATCATCAATAAACACCAGTGACCCAGCAGCCATACATACATCTGATACAGGACGGCTGTGGTTCAGTCGGTAGAGCGGGTTGTCTACTAATCCACTAATCGTAGGGTTGGCGGCTTGATTCCCGGCCCGGATGACTCCACATGCCGAAGTGTCCTTGGGCAAGACACTGAACCCTAAGTTGCCCCCGATGGCAAGCTAGCACCTTGCATGGCAGCTCTGCTACCATTGGTGTGTGTGAATGGGTGAATGAGACACAGTGTAAAGCGCTTTGGATAAAAGCGCTATGTAAGTGCGCCATTTACCATTTACATCTTGATTGCTTCTTTTCATTTCATCCATTTTGGTGGTGTACAAAGGCAAAATAATGAGGTGTGTCACTGTCCAAATACTTATGGACTGGGCTGTATATTAATAATTTGATCAGACCAGGGATGCAACTAACGATAATTTTGATAATCGATTAATCTGGTGATTGTTTCTTTGATTAATCAATTTGTTGCATCAAAATGCCAATTTTTAATTTCTGTATTTAAAAAAAAAAAAAAAAAAAAAAACGTTATTTCACATTCAGCCCAGTGTTGTCCTTAAAACATAGTGCAAATTGAAGTCTATGGAAAAGGTATTAAATGTACATACATTTGGGCTATTCTTTACATTGTGCAAAGGAATTTTAAACAGTATATTTTAAAACAAAACAAAACAAAAAAAAAAAACAACTGATTATCCACAAGCTTTAAAGTAGTAGTTATATCATTATATTAAAAAAAGTGTTAACTGATAGGAGGTTGAATGCTCTGCAGTAACACACTGTAAATGTAATTACACTTGTAAATGTAAACCTTTACACTTCTTACATTTATATACGATTACATGTTATAACTCCATTATAGTTACTCCTCTCATAAAAAAAAATATAATAAAAAAAATCAATTACTTTTGTTTCTAAATATTGCTAAATATAGCATCAAACTAAATATTTGATCAAAATAAATAGTTTAGTCATACTTATTGCGCTTCCTTTCTATTGCATGCTTTTTGATTGATGCGTATGTGTGAACTTGCTCTCATTCACTGAAGTTTAATGGAGACTCACTTGCTGTCAGGACAAGGGTTTATGTAAAAATGAAAATACTGGTGTGAATTTCTATCATTTACAGATAAGAATATAAATGTAAATGTTTAATTTCTGCGCTGAAGAAAACATGTCTGGAACACAATAATGCATATGTTGCAGCATCTGATATGACAAGTCAGGTAACCAGGTAAAACATAAGACCACATTCTAATTGTGAAACTGGTTAATAAAGCCCTTAATTAAGTGTATTGTCCATGCAGTGTGCACAGATGTCCTTCTCATCTAGTGATAAAATATTAACGCTGGCCCTTTAAGAACCTGGAATGTGATCTACAGTTCTGCCCAGCATTATCACAAAAGTTCACATGCGAGCAGTGGGATTTACAATGCGGTGCACGTGGTTCTTATGCGTTTGTTTATAAATCGGATGTCTGTGTGTTTTGGCTGTTTGATTCCGGATTGTGTTGAGACATTTGAAAGCAAATGGAAGTTGATGCAGTATTGGTATTAAGGTATTATTGGAATAATTGTGTGCACACTAGTAGATGAATTTGGCTTGTTAAAAGTGTTTTTCTTGTTTGATAAAGTGGGGAGAAAATACGCGCTCCATAGGCCCTCTGTGTGTATTTCAGAGTGGGTGTGATGCATCAGAGTGAGTTTTATTCACTTGTATTGATTTTAGAAGATTTTATGCCCATGAAAAAAAAAAGTGTATTCCCTAAAAGGAGTGAAATAATAATGTTCTAGTAAATTCATGTTTTCAAGCTGTTGAGGGGAAGTTTAGTATTTGGTCTTTTGCTGAACACTGACTAGGTTTACATGGACAGCAATAATCTAATTATTGATCTTATTCTGAATAAGACAATATTCTGATTAAGGTGTTTACATGAGTCGCGTTTAGAATATGCCTTTCATCTTCCCATTTTACATTATAGAACATGGATATATTAAAGGCACACGTCATTACGTCCCCACGCCACACCATCTGACGTTCCCTCCAGAATTTCACGTATCAACATACAGTTTGTCTTTGTTATGGTACCGTATACAGTTTGAGGTGTTTTCATTTTTAATTTTATGAAAGCTTCAAGTGCAGTTAATTATTTATCATGCCGTACATAAACATAGATGACTGCTTGAAGCCACGGGCTGCGTCCGAAACCACGTACTTACCATGTATCCATGTATTTCTCCTACTATATTATAGGTAAGTATGCAGTTTCAGATACAGCCATACTGTTTTGTTTGCCATCAAACGGTTGAGCACTGTGTGTGTACACGTGTCCTGTTGTAAAATGCGGTGAAACCTCCCACACAACGTTAATAATGTGATTAAGGTGTTTACATGTCTATAATGTGACTAAATTAGGAAAAAACCACATGTCTTAATTTGATTTGTGTTTACTTGGTAGTTTCTTAATCAGAGTACTGACTTAAGCAGGTTAATATTGGATTATTGTTGTCCATGTAAACATACTGAGAGAAAGGAGTTCAGCAAATGCTGTTTCAGTATTATGTGCCAGTGTGACGATGAGCAGGAAGCTTAAATAATTAAATTAATTTCCAAAGTGGCACTAGAGTTTTTATTCACTAATGTGATTGATAACTAGCCAAAATGTTTGCAGTGTTTAAAATGTATTAGTTATAAGTAATAATGTAATGGTTAATTGCGTATTTCATTTTTATTGAGACTTTTTTTTTAAACTGAAGCCTTATACAGTGGTGTGAAAAAGTGTTTGCCCCCTTCCTCATTTCCTGTTCCTTTGCATGTTTGTCACACTTAAGTGTTTCGGAACATCAAACCAATTTAAACAATAGTCAAGGACAACACAAGTAAACACAAAATGCAATTTGTAAATGAAGGTGTTTATTATTAAAGGTGAAAAAAAATCCAAACCATCATGGCCCTGTGTGAAAAAGTGATTGCCCCCTAAACCTAATAACTGGTTGGGCCACCCTTAGCAGCAACAACTGCAACCAAACGTTTCCGATGATGTGCACTGAGGCTTTTACAGCGTCCTGGAG
>JAFFST010044778.1:37742-58983 GCA_022414735.1 Noturus placidus | reverse complement strand
TTTTTTTTTTTTTTTTTTTTTTTTTTTTTTTTTAAATCCCATGGTTGTCATAGCAATCAGATAGTTCGCGCATTCCAATGTAATTTCAGCATTCTGCTTAAATTGCCATTCTGTGGACTATATTGATGTTCTCATTCAAGCAAACTTTAGAGCAATGCAATTTATTAAGGTGGCTGGAAGCAGGGTGCATACTTAAATGCTTTGTGAGGGTGTATGTATATGTATGTTCAGTATATATATATATATATATATATATATATATTGTTTGTACTGTTTGTACTCTGTTTATTGTTATATGTTTACTGTTCATTCATGTACAGCGCTTTGATAAGCTACCTTTAAAGGTGCTTTATAAAATAAATACTTATTATTATTATTATTATTATTATTATTATTATTATTATTATTATTATTATTATTATATAGTATGTGTGATACAATAACCACACAGATTCATCGTGTGTGTCTGTGTGTGTGTGTGTGTGTGTGTGTGTGTGTGTGTGTGCATCTCAAAAAATTGTAATATCATGGAAAAGTTTTTGTTTTCCTTATTTTAATTCAATAAGTTGGAACTTTCATACTGTATAGATTCTAGAGTCAATACACTAAGAGTTAATTATTTCAAGCCTTTTTTGTTTTAATCATGAATATTGGCTTTCAGCTCATGAAAATTAAACAGTCAGTATCTCAAAATATTAGAATAAAGAATTATATTTATAATACAGAAATGCCGTCCTTCTAAAAAGTATGTTCATTTATGCACTCAATACTTGGTCGGGGCTCTTTTTGCACGAATCACTGCATGAATGAAGCATGAAGCATTACTGCATGTAGGCAATCATCCTGTCGCACTGCTGAGGTGTTATGGAAGCACAGGTTACTTTGTGTAATTAATCTAGAATATCTGAAAGTTCCACTTTTTGAATTAAATTTCGGAATATAATTCACTTTTCCATGATATTCAAATTTTTTGAGATGCATCTGTGTGTGTGTGTGTGTGTGGCAACAGCGCATACAGATGTATTGTCTATATTCCTATTCTGTACTCTGTAAATTGTATTTTGTTATTATTATTAAACCTTTTTTTCCTTTATTTCTTTCTTTTCTTATTTACTTAATGCTTTAGTTATTTGTTTACTTGCTAAGTCCAGCCTTAAGGGTAGTAAATGCCCTGCAGGTGTATTATGTTTCCCTCTGGCTGTTTTCTTCTCCACATCATGCCCAGGTTGTGAGAGAGAGAGAGAGAGAGAGAGAGAGAGAGAGAGAGAGAGAGAGAGGACCAGATAGAGAATGTCTATACACAAACCTTAGCAGTGGCAGGTTAGAATCTTTTCTGGTTCGCAAGTGGCATACATCAAGCTCGTCGAAAGACATAAATGAATTGTGTCTTGGCAACATAAAGACACTTCTGTGAGCATAGCAGGTGTGCAGTTGATGCGGAATTTGTAGATCCCGCGGTCAGACATCAGCAGGTATCACTATAGTGGACACTCCTTTTTCTGCATGTAGGTGGGGCTGTCAGGATTAATGAGATCACACCTTGAGTTTTCACACTTAACACAGATGTTTGAAACAAACACACACAGGCTACCATGCTGCTTGCCACTTGAGAGGTTGTCTGTTAATGTTTGAAGGTCACAGGTAACTTCAGCTGATCACTGCGGACAACACTGCGGCCCTGGAGTGGGACACATACCTGTATTCAGGCTTTTAATTGCGCAATGAATATATCAGTCATTGCTCTTTTTGTGTATCAGTGACATGCTGCCAAGTGACAGACAGACTAGAGGATCCTTTAGTCGAGTTTTTTTCAGGATGTTCCACAAATCATGGTCCATGTCAAGTAGGATGAACATGATATTTGTAGGTAAATCAATACGTAGTGACAAAATTGGCATGCTCCGCTCGTCTTCACTGACAGCACAATTAAGAAGAGGTGACAGAAATGAGTAACCATTAAGTGTCGAGTGGAGTCCATAGATGTGACACTTTCTTTCATGGAGAATCAAGTTGAAGCTTGTACGCTGTAATTCCCCAGCTGCCTCAAGGTTGAAAATTTTGACATAAAAGCAGCTGACTGACAGCATAGTCTTCAATTAATTTATAATTAAAACCAAATCAAAAGATCATTTAACTCTGGGGATTCCATGGGGACTGTGGGACCTACTGATTGAAATTTCAGGAATGTTACTTTGGCCAAGGTATGTTTATGTCCTACAAATTATAACCAGCGCAGCATAGGGTGTTACACTGAATATCCACTCACCAGACCTGAACCAGAGGTAAAGTTCTATATAAATATCATTTTAAAGTCTGTTTACCCTAAAAGTTGAAAGGGAGAAAATTGCTTTTAAAACTAACATTGTGACTTTACTCAAGACACACCAATGCATTGGTTGTCCAAAAAAAGAATTGTTTAGTAATTTTATTTGCATTTAGTTTAACATGCAAGAAATAAGATATGCAATTCACACACCAATCTTATCTCAAGGCATTTATTCTGATCACATCTGTACTGAAATAATCGCTAATTCAATTACTTGCAACTACCCACAATCAGGTCATTAACAGCGATGAGAGTTAGTTTATAAATATACTAACATAAATAGTGTGTATTCCTGTATGGAAATGCAAACAATGTAGAAGTATAAGCCACTGGGCGGCTGTGGCTCAGGAGGTAGAGCAGGTTGTTCACTAAGGCACTGAACCCCATGTTACTCCTAATGGCATGCTAGCACCTTACATGGCTGAGAGAGTGGGTGAGTGAGTATGTGTGAGAATGAGTCAGTGAGAAACAGTGTAAAAACCGCTAAGGTTAAAAGGCGCTATATAGCTATATAAGTGCAGAGCCTTTACCATAAGCAGCAATTACATTTTTATAATTATAGTGCAATAACTTTAGATATGCAAAGTAACAGCAGTATTTATAACAGTACTAGGAGGTTGAGGTAGTTTTTAAAGTGCGAGTAAAGAATAGACGTGGTCTGTATTCTGTAGTACTGTGCAGTTGATCTGTGACTGATGTTTGTCAGTACAGTAAGCGGGTATGTGGAGTGGGAGAGTCTGTTCATTACAGGCAGAAAGTTATGAAGGAATTCTGGAGGACTGTTTCAGAATTCAATTACTCAGAATTCAGCCCCTGCTGGAATGCTGCTAAACATACACTGTATGGACAAAAGTTTGTGAAACCTGATCAAACACTAATGTTCTTTCTGAACATTTTCTGAAGAAAAATCTTAATGCTGCAGGATTCAAAGACATTCTATACAGTTGTATGTTTCCAACTTCATGACAACAGTTTTGGGGAGGCGGACATATACAAAAATGAAAATTTGTATCATTTGTTTGTGGTTGAATCAGTAATGATGCATAATATTTTGGGCAAAAACATTTCCATTGCTCTGCTCTGGTTATTGATCATCTATTCAAACAGGCAACACTGCACCAGACAAACTCTCATGTCACATATCACCATGTTATAACAAAATAAGGCTGGGAAATACCTAAAAAATATATATAATAATAATGACTAGAAATATATATGTTCATTAAAAATAAACCCGGGAATATTTGACAAGCTGCTGTTTTCTTATTTGTATCATAAGCACATTTCTTTTTAATAAAATGCAACATTTAGTCTGTCAAGGATTGGGACAAATGATTAGGTAAACTGTGGATTATATCAGCAAAAAAAAATATTTAATTGTATATTGTTACCTGCGCATCTGGTTGAGGCTCCATACACTAATCTGGGATGAAAATATCATGTTGTTTTTATGTCAAAATAGGCGTGACAATAGCAATAAGACAGCATGTTGCTTAATGAACAGTTTAGAAAAAAAAAAAAAAAAACAGTTAACAGCTCAGTGAAACAGAGTATAGACACTGATTTGACATTTGAAACTATTTGCTCAATGTGCAAGAAATTGTGGGTTTATGATTTTGTAGGGAAATTAGCAATTTTAGATTAAGCTCCCTGCCTTGTAAATGGCAAATGGTCTGCACTTATATTTCGCTTGTATCCAAAGCACTTTACAGTGTCTCATTCACACACACACACACACACACACACACACACACACACACACACACACAAACACACACACCAATGGTAGCAGAGCTGCCATGCAAGGCGCTAACTTGCCATCAGGAGCAACTTGGGGTTCAGTGTCTTGCCCAAGGACACTTCATTATGTGGAGTCACGTGGGCCAGGAATCGAACCGCTAACCCAACGATTAGTGGACAACCCGCTCCACCACCTGAGCCACAGATGCCCTTTTGGAGCCTTCTCCACCAAAATATGTAGAAGAGATTAGCAGATCAGTTTAAAGGGGAAATTTTGCTAACTTAATATTTAAAATACTTGATCAACTATTCGACCAGCGATAAGTTGAAATTAGTGTATTTATTAATTGTGCATAAGATAATACCTCTATAGCCACCAGCAATAATATCCTAACTATAGTGAAAAGAGTACATCCAGATTCTGCTGCCGTTATGCTTACCTATGAGTATCGAATCACTAACAGTTGAAGTGCATCCATAGGCCTTTAAGAAAGCACGTTTCCTTTTAAATGGAACTCAATTTTGCGTGAGCTCCATGCTGTGGGAAGCGCCCTCACACGTGACCGGCATTTGAAGCTTGTGTAACATCAATTCCAATTTATAGGCCTGCCATGATTAGGTGACGTGGCAATTAAGCACGTCACTTGATATAAAAATGTCATCTGTGAACCGCACCGTCAGTCTTATTATTTTCAGCGAGACTGCATGTGGGTCATTTGTGTAAGTACACTTTCTGTGTGAAGTGTCTAGGACTGGAGCACACCAGGGCAGCCCTTGAGAGGTCTGACTGTGCGCATTGTGAACGCCTTATAATCAGGCAGCTCCGCTTGCGGCTCGCTCTCTTCGTGGCTGAAGGGAGTTGGGTTTCAGAGCCTTGCAGATCTGGGCTGGTCGCTGCTGAGGCTGGGAGGAAGCTCAGGTCCTGGATCACGTATGGATCTCTATTTCTTGCTCTATCTCTTTCTCTAACTTCCAAGTCCAGCTCTCTGTTGGATTTTGGAACTTTCTCCGTGACTCCTCCTTCCGCTTTGTGACTCCCTCCATTGGGCCTATTGCACAGGAGACCGTTTCAGTGGTGGCTGAATGACAGACACATTCCTCACGGGCTAGGGTGCGGTCTTAGATGGCTGTCCAACTCATGGTCTCTGGAGCAGCCCTCATCTGGAGTGGCATATAAATCGCCTAGAAATGCGGCCCGTATATTTAGCACTGAAATTATTTCTTCCTAAATTGAGAGGTCACCATGTGTTAGTTGTGACAGCAGTGGTCTCATATATCAAACACCAGGGAGTATTATGTTCATGCCCCCTGTTCAGGCAGGTGCAACTAATTCTTCTCTGGGCAGAGGGAAGGTTTTTGTAATTAAGTGCAATGTACATTCTGGGCAAATGGAATGTGGGGGCAGACATCCTTTTGAGGCAGAGGCTAAGATCCAGAGATTGGAGGTTCCATCCACAAGTGTTGGTGTCCATATGGCATAGGTTCGGTCAAGTGGAAATGCATCCGCTCACCTCCGACGAGACAACACACTGCCCGCTGTGGTTTGCCCTCGTTCCTCCCACAACATTGGTGCTGGATGCCATGGTGAAGACGTGGTTGAGGTCACATCTGTACATTTTTCCTATGATCGCTCTGCTCCCACAAGTTCTAGTAAGAAGTCTACATCTGCTGCTAGTAGCACCTTATTGGCCAGCTCGAATATGGTTCTCAGAGATAATATCCCTGCTGCATGGCACTCCTTGGGAGATTCTCATCTGCAGGGATCTACTGTCTCAAGCCAGAGGGCTGACTTATCACCCTCGGCTGGAACTATGGAAACTGTAGGTCTGGCCCCTGAGAGGCACGAGCTCATAGAGTCTGGTCTCACAACTGAGATTGTAGAGACCCTGTTGAATGCTACAGCACCATTCACGAGGAAATTCTATGTGGTCAAGTGGGGACTTTTTCCCTTGTTGTGTGAGGAATTTTGGCTGGACTGCACAATAGCTACAGTCCTGAAGTTCTTATGAGGATGTTTTTCAGCAGGGTTGGCTCCTTTTACAATTGGGGTCAACTTGACCACCATTTTGGTCAGTCATGCCCTTATCGATGGCACCTCTAGGGGGCAACATCCTCTAATTTCAAGGGTTATGCGTGGTGTCAGGCTTAGGCCCATTTGCCTTCTCAGAATCAGCCTCTGAGAAGCTTCTGTCTCTAAAAGTAGCTATTTTGCTGCCCCTGACATCTCTCAAGTGAGATCTGCACGCTCTCTCTGTTGCCCCTTCCTGCCTTGACTTTGCCCCTGGACTTTAGCCTAGGTCTTCCTATATCCAAGGTGGGATTATATTCCTAAAGTGCCTATGTCTACTGCCAGTAGTGTTGCAGGCTTTCTGGCTCTTCCGTCCCTCACACCAGAACAAGAAAAACTGTTCCCAGTAAGGGCTCTCTGTACTTACGTTCACTGCTCTGGCCAGTGGCGTAAGTCGGAGCAGCTTCTGTTCTGCTTTGGCGGCGACAGTAGAGATGATGCTGTGTTGAAGCAGCATATCTCTAATTGGATAGTGGAAACAATCTCTATCGCTTATGAGGCGCGGTCTCTCTACGCCTCTGGGCATAAGGGCTCATTCCACTAGGGGTGTCGCCTCCTCAAAGGCTTTGTCCAGGATACACAGGATGTGTGTGATATAGCGGGGTGATTACAAGATTACTAAGTAAGATTCAATTATACAAGGTTCACAGATCCATGGGCCAAACACAAGCTTGAGGCATTATGGGCAGCACCGTTTGGTTGGTCAAAGAATATATTCTGCATATAGTATGTGTCCTGTATTTTCATTGTTCACATAAACAAACTGAACGAGAGTTGTCTCTGGTTTACTTTGAAACTTAGTAGTAATGAATATTAGTGTCTCCTATTGCGATTGCTTCAGGACCCACAATCTAGGACACACGGTATCAAAATGCCTTAAAGATGAAATAACGATAGTATGTCTTTAACTTGATGGGAAAGTATCAAAACTGTAGAGTGTTTTCAGTTAAATGTAATAACTTGATTAAATAAAAATTTCAACACAACAAATAAGTGTATGTAAGTATTTTTCTCCCAGGAAATGAGGGGGGGGGGGGGGGGGGGGGATAGCAAGAATGGATTAAAGTAAATGAAAAGTAAGTGAGAGTGCATATGAAGATAAATCACTTTAGCACTACACAAAACACTAGCTGTATTCTATGGGGTTAGAATTGTTTCATAATTCCAAATAAATAGATTACAATCCACAAATAAATGTAGTGAGATTTACAAAAATTAAACAAATTCACAAATGTATTGAATGTGATCCACAAATGTATATTAGTAGTTTCACAAAAATAAATCCAATAGAGAAATAAATGAAATGAGATTTGCAAATATGTTTTTATATATGTATATATAATGAGTTTTTATGTCACAAACACAACTTTGCCTTGCATTCATTTGTGGATCGCGTCCTGTGAATTTGTGGATTTTGAAACATTTCTAGTGTCAAAAGTGCACACAAATCCACAAATAGTTGGACTCCACCCACCGTCTACTCAAGCCAATCGGATAACTGCCACACTGCACTGACCAATCATAGCACATTCTCGCTCCAACCAATCATGTTTTGTTTTACAGTCAGGACAGGAACAGAGTCATTTGTACCGAACTCGCATATATCATATAACAGCATCATTGTAACAACATCTAAAAGAAAACCAGCAACGTTATGGGTCATAAATGGGTCATTATAGATGAGTGGTTTGATGGTTTAGTAATGATTCATTCAGTGATTCAGTAAGGATGTGTTGGACTGATTCAAACCGTTAACTCCTAAGTTTCCTTAGTCTTTTAGCACGGTTCGTTTAGAGAATATAATCATTATCCCCTGAATTGTATAACACTGGTTGCGCTGTGTTTTGGCAGGCTGCCTGTGAGGACAACATTTTTTTGCCAATTCCATCTTTTCCTGATACACAGTCTTTTAATCTCACCCAACTCAATTTACTGTAAAATCACAAGTCGGGTTTCGCCGTGGAATTGGTAGTGATACAGGAAACACTGCTGAAAACACATATATTCCCTTAAAATAAAGAGTTTATAACACATAATCTTGTTTGTTTTCTTTAACTGTTTTTTACAGTGATGCTGTTAGATGGTTAGAACCACTCTCCTTTTGTCATTCCTCCTGATCGAAAATGTTGGAGAGCTTTCATGATATGCGAGTTCGGTGCAATATGACTCTGTTCTTGTCCTGATTGTAAAACAACACAATTGGTTGGAGCAAGAACATGCTACGATTGTTAAGTGCAATGTAACGGTTATGCAATTGGCTTGAGTAGATGGTGGGAGGAGTCCAACTATTTGTGGATTTGTGAAACAATTCTAACTCAATAGTATTCGACTGCAGAAAGCACAGTGTGGTCTGTGCTGCTTGTACATCCCAAAGTCTTACAATTTTATGGGTGTATTTTACTACCTTTGTAATTCTGTATTTCTAAAAACTATGCAATGGTACAAGCATAATCTCAGTGCCTCATTCATATTAAATGCTGTTGGACGGTATGGGTTGTGAAAGGGTAAGCTAGAGCCGGAAGTCAAGAAAGAAAGAGTGAACGACAGAGATATGGAGTCGGCTTGCATTAACATGCTGCACTCTGGACCCTGGATAGTGTTTATTTACAGGAAAGACCCTGTGGCAGAGCTCACTCCTTATCAACCCAATTAAAGAGCATGGGAAAAGGCTGACCTCGACTTCTGCAACCTCACTGGTAAGCCGTCCAAGAAACCTCAGCCAAACGAAGGAGGCTCCTCATACACAGAGGCCAGCCACCTTTGTTACATTAAAATCTGGTGTTGTCTGATTTGTTCAGCTTGCATATCTTTGCATGCTGTTAACGGTGCACAGTGAATGCACAGGTATATAGCAGCATATGGAGTCACAGATGATTAGGACTATATGCGACTGACACTAGGTGATGGAGACATTATGTTTTCAGGTTGTCCGTGCGTCCATCCGTGTGTCGGTCCAAGATTATCCTTAATGCATTATTTACATTATTCTTATCATCTCAAGAACGAGTGGTTGAATGTCTGTAGGATTTAAATGGAATTATTACTTTAACCAATAATAGATTACATTTTGTAATTGATCCAAAGAACATAAAGTTCACCACAAGGTAAAATGTCTGAAATAGTTTTTCTTCAATGCATTCCTTCCTGTTTGTCATACAGAGATGTTATTACCATATTTCAGGTTCATAAACTCAAGGTCCATCTTTTTGATTTTTGACGTCTTTACAATACATCTCAAAAATAAGTGCTTAAATGTAGGATTTATCTGGACTTATCCTCGCTACCACCACATGAACTAATTACATTTTGGCTGTGATCCAAATTTGGTGGACGTATAGCTTAAGTGTATTTCAGGCATACAAATCAGTAAGAAGAAAGTTATCTGTGGGTGGATTGGCTAAGATAAAGTGCTCTTATGTGTGAATGTGTGTGTGCATCTGGGGTGTACCCCTGCCCCTATTCCCAAGAGGCTCTCGATCCACTGCTACCACTGCATGACCAAGATAATGTGGTTAATGAAAGTGAATATTTATAGCATGGCTATTCAGTGGTTGCTGTACTTTCCCAGATGCCCTGTATACCTTCACAGCATTAACAATATGAATTCCTGTTCGCATCACGAACTTGTACCTGTGGTGACAAGTGCCATGTGCTTTTGTTTAGGTTTCTGTTTTGGTTCTGTCTCTGGCCCCTGTCCTGTCAGTGGTTTTGTCTTGGATTTCATTCATCTGGTTTGAATTAGCCAAAGATTAGTTCTTCTAGTTATGCCCCATTGTATCCTTGTTCTGTGCAATTTTTTATTGTATATTTGTTTCTTTAAGTCTGAGCTTTGTCCCTCTTCCTTAGTCCTTGTTCTTGTTTTCTGGTTCAGACCCATGCCTGTTTTATGATCATGAATTGTTCTATTGTTCTGTCTGTGTTTTGTGCCGGCTATGGACTCTGGCTATAATTTCTGGCTTACCCGCAGTAAATATTATTCGGAGCTGCCGCACTTGCATCCTACCTCATCTTATTGTATGTTACAATTGATTTGTGGATATGACTAGAATTGTGGTTTATTGTCAATACCACGAGGGAGGCATAGATAGGAGGTTTTTTTTTTGTTGTTGTTTTGTTTTTTTTAAGACTACATGTTATTTGTGGCATAGAGTACACTGTTATCTTCAAAACCACAAATATCTGGTGTCCAACACACTGGACTTTTCCATGAGACAAGAATTAACATGTCTATGGATTGCACAAATATATCCTGTGTAGAGTTTATTAGGTACACCAGTCAGGTAACTAATAACTGCCAGCGCCCTGCTGATTTTACAACAATGGCCAAGCTGGCAGCACCACAGCCCCTGATCCGCTGTTAACTAATAATCACACTGAGGTGGGGCGGGGGTGCTGCAGCTTTTTTTTCCCCCCTCACAAGCACTTACTGGTGTTCAATTTTCCCATGTTAACATATAGCAATAGGCACTCTGTGGGATTTCACTCTGTGATTTAACAGATAACCATTCCTGTCTGGAAAACCACACCCCCAGCGCTCTGCAGTGCCGAGAAGCGCCACCACTCTATTGACGGTTAAGTTATATTTATCTGCTTTTGCTATTCAGAAATCATCAGGTATGTCTGCTGCAGTCCACCCTAAAACATAGATCTAATATATGGGAGGACAAATGGACAAGCTCGGTCACTTGGGACAAGCAGATTTTGTGTCTGGGCTGTTAGTTTTTTTGTTTTTTTTTTTTTGTTTTTTTTTTTTTAATTCATAGATGCCAAATACAGGTTTAACAACCAGAGAAAATAAACCAAATCAGTAACACTATCTATTCTTGAGTCATTATACATGTGCTTATAGTTGTTGGATAAGTTGGTAACAATTTCTTGAAAGCATTTTGTATAAGCTCAAGTAATGCCTCATAAAGCTAAAATAAAGTAATCCCTTGAGGACTAATACTCGTATTGTAATACAAGCTTTATAATCAATAATGGCCTTTCCATAATTCCAAAGCAACTGTAGTATTTCTTAGCAGTTATAAAAACATTATACACATTTAGTGCTTCATTTGGACTTTTGCATTTGGTATCTAGTCCCTGTTTAAACAGAATGAACTTCACAGTGGTGTGGTGCACCACACTGCTATTGCTGTACACAAGCTACTCTATCTGCAACCAACCTCCTGTTGAACTACACACATTGGCTGAGGTGCGATCTGGCTGATGTTCTTAAGATGACAATTTTTATTTTAGTTTTTTTTTTTTTTTTTAATCAGGAACATGCAGGTACATAGCAGCATTAACCAAACCCAGCAAAATAACGTACAGTTCTGATATATATGTATGTACCTCTTCTACTTAGTACAGTTACCTTGCAGTTACACATATACAGTAGAAAGAAAATAAAAATGTTAACCAGGCAAAAGTTATATATTTTTTTTTTTTCATTCGTTGTGAGGACAGAACACCACAGCTCATAGCTGAAACTTTGGCTCTGAAGCAGTCGACGTCTGCTTTTCAGTGTGTGTGTGTGTGTGTGTATGTGTGTGTGTGTGTGTGTGTGTGTTCTTACTGGTGCATCTTTAGGTCTAACCTCATAAATTAGTGTTGCTCAACGGGCTGTGGAGAAAAGGCTGGTGAGTTTTTTTGTGTGTGTGTGTGTGTGTGTGTGTGTGAGAGTGTGTGTGTGTGTGTGTGTGTGTGTGTGTGTATGTGAGAGATATAGTGAGAGAGAAAGAGAGAGCTGTATTTATATACTTAATTGTATATAACAGTATATAACCAAAAGTATGTGAACACTTGACCATGATATGTGCTTGGCGAACATTCTATTCCAAAGTCATGGCATTACTATGAGTTGCTCCTACTATGGACTCCATTGTTCTCCAGCCATATGCCTCCATCCTATTGGCTACAGTTTAGAGAAGGCCAAAATCTGCAGGACATGTGGGGTAATTTTGAAAAATTGCAAGCTCCTGCAAATATTGCAGAGTTTCCTTGATTTTCCGTTGATTTCTGCGATCACAAAATCCTTGAGGGATTGATTAGAGAGTCTACTTTAGAATTTAGCATTTCTGCACCCCTCGAATACATCTGCGTTGATGCCTCACAGTTTGAGCCTGAGCTCCGGTTCTGTCTGTGAGGAATAAAGCTAATGTGTCCCTAGGTGTGAATGAATGTGTGAATTGGCGCATGGAGCCCTGTAATGGACTGACCCCCCTCCTAAGGTGTATTCCCCCATTGTGCACAGTGTTACAGGAATCGGCTCCAGATCCACCGTGACCCTGACCAGGATAAAACGCTTACTGACGATGAACACATTTGTAAGTCAAAATGGCTCTTTCAGTAATTAACAAGAAGCAGTCCTGTTTATGCAGTGTGTGTGTGTGTGTGTGTGTGTGTGTGTGTGTGTGTGTGTGTGAAGGCAGCAATGAGGAGCAACTTGGGCTTAGTTGTTAAGCCTGAGACTCTTTAAATGGTTAACTGGGTTTAGGGAAAATGGAGAGGAGACCTGGGTATTGGTGACATGGAGCAACACTACAAACGTTTTGACACAAGAGGATAGCTGTGTGCTCTGGAGTCACGCTTAAGCAGCTTGTGAGCTCACGGCAGTGCCTCTCGAGAACCAGTATGGTGATGAAATGATCAGCGGAACAGAAAGCTCTGTTGCTGTAATCCACACAATGGATTTTAATTAGCATAATGAAATCGAGGAGGACGCAGAAAATGAAGGAACCACTGGTTGCCGAGATGAGGGTAATGCGCAGGAGAGATACAGCCTGTAATATTCATGGTGCTTTGTAGCATGAACAGTCAAAGTCTGTTTTCCTGTGTGTGTCTGTTTTTCTTACTGGTGCATCTTTAAGTCTAACCTCATAAATCAGTGTTGCTCAACGGTCTGTGGAGAAAAGGCTGATGAGTTTGTGTGTATGTGTGTGTGTGTGTGTGTGTGTGTGTGTGTGTGTGTGTGTGTGTGCGCGCGTATGTGAGAGAAAGAAGATAGTCAGTGAGAGAGAGAGAGAGAGAGAGAGAGAGAGATTTACTGTATCTCAGTGTAATCAGAGTGCCATTTCCAGGAAGAGGACGCATAAGGCCAGTCACACTTGAAGGATCAAGGGCATATGCATACAGGCCATGATTGAGTGATCTCAGAAACATTACTGTCACAGCTTTGTGAACTGAGTACACAACGTTCATGTTGTCGTATTATTGTGTGCAAAGCTTCACTGCTTTCTTGTTTCTATGATTATATCTTTTGTGTACATATTTGTGTTTCTGTATATAAGATGCTGATGACATCTGTCTGTATTTGTTTGCCAGTGGCACTGTTCATATATATATATATATATATATATATATATATATATATATATATATATATATATATATATATACATGCCTGTGTGTGGACATGTGTGTATATCTTGGTGGGGACCAAGATTGGACTATCCATCGATTGTGACCTTTAGCCGGTCCCCATGAGGAAAAAAGTTTTTTTTTTTACAAAAACAAAGAGCCAAATGGTTAGGTGTAGACATGGTATTAATTAACTGCGTTACTAATTGTCAAGGGAAGGTCATCACAAGGACAGTAAGACAAACATGTGTGTGTGTGTGTGTGTGTGTAGAAGCAGAGTTAGCAAATGGGAAAATAAAAGAATATCGATGTTCAATCACATCTTCTCTAAGCCATTTTTCTTTCAAAGGGACGGTTCGATCAGATCTGTTAGCAAAGACTGTGTTTGTAGAGGAATTTTGTCTCACCCTGCTTGTTGTATTGTTTTCTTTCCCTTTCACTACACCATTTCATTTATTTATCGTTCGTCTGACATTGCCGGGGACAGAGACAAGTGGAGTAAATAAAAAGGAGGGAGGAAGGGAGAGCTTCCAGCAAAGGATAACAGGGTTTAGTAGGTCTCTGAAACAAAGCAACTCATTGATTGTGTAATGAGCTTTTATCTGCTGGTATAATTGCTCTGTTCATGTTGGCTCATGTTCGTTCACTCTCTGTTTAATCACTGGCCTGCCTAATGTCAGAGCAGTCTCATCTATACTTAGTGTGTGTCGTGACCTGCTACAAGGGTCTGGACTGGCATAGGTAGGCATAGATATGATCAGTAATGTGTGACAAAGGTGGCTATGATTGCCATTTTGGAGTATTTTATCTTATTTGTAAAAGTGGAATAATTCAGGTTTTCTAAGTGTCATTTGTATATATAGTGTATATCACTCAGTTTGCATATATATATTTTTTTTAATCTAGCAAACTAAATGCATGTATACTCTCACCATTCACTTTATTACCCACTCCTATCATGTGGCAGCAGCACAGTGCATAAAATCATACCGATACAGATCAACAGCTTCAGATGATGTGCACGTCAAATATTAGAAAGGGGAAAAAATGTGAGATTTGGCATGGATGTTGGTGCAGATTGGTGCATGTCTGAGATGCGTTTTTATTGACCAAGGTTGTAAAGAGTGTTTTTGAGTTACTATAGACTTCCTGTCAGCTCGAACCACACTGGTTATTCTCCTCGGACAGCTCTTATTAACAAGATCAACACAAAACTGCTGCTCATTCGAAGTTTTTAGTTTTGTGTACCCTATTGTACCCTTTTACCTGATTCCACTTGTTTAATCAGTTCATCTTGGTCTTCATTAAACTATCAAGTCCACCTCCAATTTGGATGAAATAAACGCCTGCAGCCACACTGGCCCTTTGCGGATAAAATTTAAGACCCCTGCTCTAGAGACTACTGTTTGTGAAAATCTCTTTCTGAAATATTTAAAACCTTCTGGCACTAACAACCATTCCACGGTTAAAAACAAAATTGAAAATTTTGATTTTCAATGTGAAATTAACTGAAGCTTTTGACTTGTAGCTACTGATTTAATTAGATACTTGCACTGTAGGACTTCAGAGCGAACCAGGCCGAGTAACACTCTGAATCTCACTTCAACTCTAAAAAGACATAGACTTGATGAACACTTTTCATTAAATATTTCTTTGTTTTATTTACTTAAGTACACAACCCAGATAGATCACTCCTTTAAGCTGCACATTCAGGCAAAGCTCCAGTACTACATGGCTGGTTAAAAGACTAACACATCATGGTCATATCATTAGTGCCCATGGAGTAAACCGGGGGTTCCACGAGAGATCTGGACTGTGAGACAAAAGAGACCCCCTGTCAAATCAAGCCATTGGACCCCACAGAGCACATTACAAAGACCCTCTTCAATTCCATGGAGTCTATTTTTTTATGTAGTCAAATGTATGAAATCTTTTCGTAGGGCCTAGCCTGGTGATAACCCTGAAAATTATGTTGTTATGACCTGTAACCTTTATTACCGTGACCATAACCAAAATATTACCTTTACAAAATGTGCTTTTTATTAGCTTGAATTTTTTCCATCATACCTGGCAAGTTAATAATCATGCCAAAGTATATTATGTTTAGTATCTGTGTGCTGGATTTTACATTTCAAGAAATCTTGAAATGTCAAGATTAAGTCACACTTAATCTTGTTAAGTCACACTGCGAGACCAAGCGCCGAAAGCCGTTACACGTGCGCCGCGACGAAGGCAGGACGGTAATTTTGAGCGCCAGGGAAGAGAAGCGGCCTGTCGGTGGTGTCGGCTTCATTGTATCCAAACGATGGTCACCGATGATTGACCTGGTTGACGTGACTAACCCTCGAGTCGGCATGCTCACCCTGTGCCTGCACAATAAAGTCACCATCCAGATTGTGCAGGCATATGCGCCTACAGCAATTGTGGCCAAGGAAGATGAGGATGTGCTTGAGCAGTTCTATGAGGCCGTCGAGGCAGCCACTACCCCCCGTGCCACCTACCTTGTCCTGATGGGCGACTTAAACGCCAAGGTGGGCAAGAGTATGGATGGCGAGCGTTTTGTCGGCCCTTTCAGCAGCGGCAACAGAAACAGACCGGGCGAACGACTGGTTGCAATGGCCGAGAGCAACCGGCTGTTCATTGGCAACAGTCTGTTTAAGAAGCATCCCGGCAGTCGATGGACATGGATGTCTCCCAATGGAAAGACAACCAACGAGATCGATTACATCCTCTATAGCCACCGCCGTATCCTACAGGACGTCACTGTCATCGGCCAAAAGTTCTTTAACGCGGGCAGCGACCATCGACCAGTAAGGCCCAAGCTGGTCATCGACGGCAAGATCGAAAAGCGCGTACTGGCAGCCAGCAATCGAGCAAGGCAGTTGGTTACCACTGACCCTGTCATCTTTCACACTCTGATCGACCACACCAATTGGGCCCAGCTTGAAACCGACATCGACCAAGACTACGACCACTTCATTAGCTTGCTCAGGTTAGCCCGCTATGCAGCTGCAGTGCTGACCAATGGCCGGGCCAGCCGGATTTCGGACATCACCAAGGCCCTGTGGCAGAGGCGGTGGCAGATGCGCGCCGACGGGCCTACACACGTCAAGTACAGCCTGCTGTGCAAGTAGATCCGGCATTAAGACCAACCTCGACCAGTAGAAGCAGAGGCGCCTGCTGGCAACAGCCGAGGAGCGCAAGAGCCTGAAAAAGTGCAGGCAGGTGATGCAGCAGCAGCGCGGCCAAGTATCGGCACTTAAGACGCCCGGCGGGCGGACTACTAGGACTCGGTCAGGCATTGAGGCAGAGTGCAGGGGCTTTTACAGTGACCTGCTTGACAGCAAGGTCCCTGTCCCGCCACCCAGCCTTCAGCTAGACCAGCTGCTGTCTATTCTGCTAGTGCATGAAAGCGAGGTCCGATATGCGGTCAAGCAGGCACAGGCAGACCGGGCGCCTGGGTTGGACGGCATTGAAATCGACCTGCTCAATGCCGGTGGCCACTCACTTTGGGTAGCCATGGCGGACCGATTCAGCCGTTATATGGCACAAGGCCAAATCCCTAAACAGTGGAAGATGGCCAAGACAATACTGCTATTCAAGAAGGGCGACCGCGAGCTGCTCAGCAACTACCGGCCGATCACATTGCTGTCGGCCGTGTACAAGATCTTCACCAAGGTGCTGCACAACGGGTTGGCCAAGCAGTGGGACGAACAGCAGCCCGTCGAGCAGGCTGGATTTAGATCTGACTTTAGCACCATGGACCGTGTACAGGTGCTGAACCAGCTGCTTGAACGGGCCAGGGAGTACAAGATGCCGCTGGTCTTGGCTTTCGTCGATTATGAGAAGGCCTTTGACTCGGTCAAGATCAATGCCGTGCTGCTCACCCTCCAACAACAGGGCATTGGTGATGAATATATGGCCCTGCTGCAGGAGCTGAACAACAACTGCACCACCACCATTACCCTGTTCGACTGGCTGCTCAACATCAAGGTCGGTCGCGGGGTTAAGCAGGGCGACACCATCTTGCCCAAGCTGTTCAATGCCTGCCTAGAGCAAATTTTCTGGCAGCTCAACTGGGATGAGGTAGGCATCAAGATCAACGGCCGCTGGCTCAACCACCTATGCTTTGCCGATGACATTGTACTGATTGGCTGCTCGGCGGTTGATGTACAGCGGCAGCTCAACCAGCTCAACCGGGCTGGTGCACGGTTCGGCCTCAAGATCAATTTGACCAAAACCAAGTGGATGCGCAACGAACAGGTGGCCGACACTACCATCCATGTCGGCCAGCAACAGCTCCAACAAGTTGATAGTTATATCTACTTGGGCCAGGAGCTGACTACCAACCACAAGATTGGCCGAGAACTAGAACGACGACGCCGAGCCGCTTGGGTCAGCTATGGCACAATTGCCGAGACAGCAACCAATAGAGCCATCGACCCGGCTATTAGGGCTGCCTTATTCAACAGCGTTGTCCTACAGGCTATGCTCTACGGGTCCGAGACCTGGGCGATGACAGCAGCCGACCGGCAAAAGTTGGCCGTTACTGAATGCGCAATAGAGCGCCGAATGATCGGGGTTAAACGGGACAATCACATCCACAATGAACAACTGCGAGACATGACCAGGGTGGCAGACGCGGTGGATCTGGCCAATAAGGCCAAGAAGCGATGGGCAGGGTATTTGATGCGGCGGACAGATGGAAGATGGACACGTGAAGTCACCATCTGGCTGCCGATTGACATCAAGCGGCCACTCGGACGCCCCGCAACACGATGGCGTGACTCGCTATGACGAGATCTGGGGCGCAATTGGATGGGGCTCACCCAGGATCGACAGACCTGGGCAGATCGCTGTGGTCTGCGCTGAACACTTTTGGCCAGCGAAGACAGACCGATTCTGGATTCTGGATTCTGGAAGTCACACTTACTGTTAATCTTACTGTAAGAATAGTATAAGTAAGTAAGTAAAATGGGAAAATAGAAAGTGTGTGTCCCAAAAGGTGGCAAAACTAGTCATCAGTTGTCCTAAAGATAAATTCTGATTGGTTGGATTCCCTAGAGGGCTGTTTGAAACTCCATGACTGAGCAAATCATTGGTGGTGGTGGTGGTAGTGGTGGCGGAGTCAAGTTTTGTTAATTTTCGTCTTGTTAGTCCTTTTTTCGTCTCGCTGTCCAGTCATCATCTTCATTTTCGTTTCTTTATGTTTTTATCTTGGTTACTTTACCTATTCAAGTAAATTTTGCTTTCTACAAAGTCTTTTTGGTTAATTATACATGAAAGTCTTAGTCTGAAACTAGCCTTCAGCTGTGATCAACTTCTTCAGATCTCAGACCCAGATTAAACAAGATCTCCTTGACTGCTGATGATATCTTGATACTCTCCTCAAATTAACTAAGGCAACACAAGTATGAGACCTCCCAACTCTCATTAAGCTGGTGCAGTAAAAGCTAAGAACATTGCCAGCTTTCTTTCTTTCACAAATATGGTATGTATAATTATCGAAAACAATGTGGAGGGGGGGGGGGTAAAAACAACTTAAAATGTCCTTTGAATAATTAAAAAAACCCACAACCACCACCATCCCCTTCAACCAAGACAGCACCTAAGCCCTCTGAAAACCTAGGGAAAACTCTGGATGTTATTGTATTGATGGTTCGCTCAGGTCATGGTTTAACTGAATCCCATACATTGCCATAAAATCTAGTATTCTATCATTTTTCCACTGCTCTGACATTCTTGTATGTGTGTGTGTGTGTGTGTGTGTGTGTGTACATGTGTTAGATTTGTTTCTATGTGGTGGAATAGAATAGCATAATAAGGGAATAGTGTTGTTATCATATTAAGGTATTACTGTCCAAGGGCAGAAGAGTAGTAACCTTCCAGAATTAATGCACGCCCTCACTAAAATTTTTGCTGGATGGATAAATTGTTAAGTTGTTGTAAGTTAATTCTTATAATATTTCCTCTTAGTTAATTAATATTCCCTTTGAGCTAATGCTTTCCCTACAGCACGAATGTGCAGATACAGTATATACATACAGTATATACATGTATACACATATACACCTGTGCATGTGAGGAATCCAGGAAGTATCTCTAATGTACTTGAACAGTTATAATAGTAGGTAGTAGTAATAGCAGTAGTAGTGATAGTAGTAAAGGTTAATTGTACAAAGTTTCCAGGGAAACAGGAAAGAAGTATTTCATCAGCTGCACAAGCAAACACACAAACAATTCTTGAATGCCCCTGTAAAACCTTACTCAGAAGCTAACAAACAAACTCTCGGAGCATTCGCATCCGACCCAGACTTCCTTATAGTCCATTTATTTGCATGATAAAAGGGCTGCCTTCAATTATTTAGTATACCTTATTTGATCAACTACTGAGAGCCGTGTATTCTTCCAAACAGACAAGCTGGATGTTTTTCCTGCATTATTCATGAAGTGGAAGAAAGGGGAAGAGAGAATGAGAACACTGAGAGAGAGAGCGGAAGAGATAAAATGAGAGCACCAGCAAAGTAAGCAGCATTCGGTTTCATGATCATTAAAAGTGTTTTTCTTTTTTCTTTTTCTTTTTTTTCAGCTCAGATAAATATTTTAGAGCAGGTGAAACTTAGCTAGGGCCTTTTTTTCCCCCTTGGAGGTCAGGTGTACTGTGCCGCTGCATTGACTTGTAAGAACACAGGAATCAGGAGTTCAGTACTTTTTTTTTGTGGTCACAAATTATTAAGAGAGATAGAGAGAGAGATGTGATCACAATAATACTAATGTATGTATATTGAATTTAAAACTGATCTTTGCTCTCATATAATATGAGCAACATACAATATTCATGCCGTTTCTTGGGTTTCTAAAAGTCATGCCTTTAATCCAGTCTGCTTTGTGTGAGTCTCATGACCAGTTGGATATTCTACTACCATCTATTCTGACACACTGCTATAGAGAAAAACATAGTAAAGCTATAGCACATGACTTATGTGGTAATATATTCGAGACAGCAGCAACAACCAGCCCTCATATATCTCTGACCATTTTTTTTTTGGTTGTTTTTACGTTTGGATTACTCACCGGTATCTGACATGTTGGGCCTGTGCAATGCCCAAGGCCACATGCTAAAAATACACCTCTTACTTCAGTGTGCTGCTCTCCTCACTATGGGACTAACCATCAGCATGAGTAAGGGCCTTGACTATCCCACATAACACTGTGAAATATTCTCCTAACTGGGGCTGTACATAGACTGGAGTAAGGATGGCATACTGTCGAATGGAGCACCTCTGATGTAAGAAGGTAATGAGTCAGAGTGGACCTAACTTGGGCTGAGTTAGTCCAGTAGGTCTAATTTAGGTTCAAGTGACATTTACAAGAAATAGGCAAGTAGCTGTTTTTTGTTGTTGTTACTTGTGCAGGTTTGGATTGAGCTGGATTGAAATGGGGTAATGTAATTATTTCCTGAAAGATTTTAGTCTTGTCTGAATATGCAATGTCAGAATTTATTTATTACAGCGCACACATGCACATGTCTAGAACTAGAACACCATATTTTACTTTTTATAAAATAGAAATAACTCCAGGCAATATATATATATATATATATATCGTGTGGGGGAAAAAAAGGGCAATTTCTTTATTTCAGGAAGTGCTCTTTGCTATCACCTCCCTCTGAAACTAAAACGAATCCAAGTACTGACTGAGTTTCAAACGCAGTGCGATAAAGTATAGATAATTTCTAAAAGGATGTTTGAAAGAAATTACAC
>JAFFST010044778.1:5000-11803 GCA_022414735.1 Noturus placidus | reverse complement strand
ATGATGGTTTGGATTTTTTTCCACCTTTAATAATAAACACCTTCATTTACAAATTGCATTTTGTGTTTACTTGTGTTGTCCTTGAGTATTGTTTAAATTGGTTTGATGTTCCGAAACACTTAAGTGTGACAAACATGCAAAGGAACAGGAAATGAGGAAGGGGGCAAACACTTTTTCACACCACTGTATATACTTTAATATTTGGTATTTATGTTACAAATACGGTCTAGCATTTAAAGATAATCGCCTGCTCAGTCTGAGACATTACTTCAGTTTTCATTTTTTTTTGGTTCCCCGTACTGATGTCATGAGTGCAATGCGGCTTAGTCTCACAGGACCAATAGGCCTTTTGGCAATGCATGCTTAAAAAAGATCACCTGTTGACCAAATGACCTGCTCTATTTCTTCCAGTGCCCATGAGACACATATTAACGTTTGTACAAGCCAATTTAAGCAGTGGAAGACCCCACTTTCTTTTAACGAACTAATCACTTTTGGGATTCATTTAATTATAATGAAATTTTATTGGATTTCTGATTTTGAGACGAGATTCGTTTATGTTACAACTTTTGTCACTTGATGTCTGTATACACCCTAATCTTGTTTTTTTTTGTATCGAATTTAGGATGACAGAGAGCTTCAGTATGTCCTTTTCACCTGATGAAGGTTACATATGAGCTGACTGCTCTTGGCACTGGAACTGACATTTTTTGGGGTTGGCATTTAATCAGCGTAGAGGGGTCACATAACCTGATCGCAGTTGTCATTTACCCCCAGGGGGGGCAGGGGTTTAAATACCGCAGCAGTAGCACTGTAGTGGGCTATGTGGTACTGATGCTTTAACAAAAGTCAAAAACATATCAGCTTGGAAAAGTCTTAACGAGGTGTCACGCGTCACCTCTGTCAGGGAGCTAATTACTCGGCATCACCATTTTCTGTGCTAGCATTTATCTCAAATTTGAATAATTCACCTAGCAGATGGTAAGAATGTCAAGCAGTGACACTGATTTATTTATCTTTACCCTTTTCCCCATGGGTGGAAGCTATGAGCCTGTCAGCGATGCATTGTTTTAATAATACTGCATTCCATGCTGATTTGTATGGATTTTTGCACTGCTGCTACCACCTGGAGGTCGTAACACCTTCTCTTTTCCATAATCCCAGCCATGCTGAAATCCCAGCACCTTTTAGACTTTTTTTTTTCAAGACTGTAGGGCTGTGACTGTATCTGTGTTTAAGCGCAACCGTGTATGCCTTCATCTACTCCGCTGTTACAGGCGTGAGCCTCGTTTTCCTCTGTCGGCTCCTGAGCGCTCCCACCCAGCCTCAACACGTGCTCTCATGCTGAAGTTTAAAGGCGAGAAAACACAGTTGGCTCTGTTTATGTCAAGAAGAGCTTGAGCAATACTATTTTTAACCCTATTTAAAACAACAGGAAATCAATCTCCTTCTCCTTGATCCAGTCATCTCTGTCAAGGCATCGAGATGCAGGTCTAGTTTATTCTATGTGTAATCTCTAGAGTTGTCTGAAGCTTTCTATGATCTTTGATCTGTTTTCTGCAATAGAGGATGCTCTCTTAATTATGGTGTGTAGTTGCATCATGGTTGTTGCAAAGTGTCATCCTGTGACAGTTAGTTTCAGATCATCAGCATGCCTGCATGGAACATTTGACTGCCTCAATCCCTTTTCTTTTCAGGCAGATTAGAGAGTTCATAGCATGGGATGAATGTGGATTTTGAGATTAGTCTAAAAAACTGCCACTTTTGCTGCATTTATTTATTTAAAATAGAGTTAAGAAAATCGGACTGGCACCCTGTCCAGGGTGTACCCCGCTTTGTGCCCGATGCCTCCTGGGATAGGCTCCAGGTTCCCCGTGACCCTGAAAAGGAGTAAGCGGTTGAAGATGAATGGATGGATGGATGGAGTTAAGAAAATCTATATAGGTTTAGTTTGTTTGAATCAAACCCTGATGTGTTTTTCCCCTGTAGAGCAAAATAACCAGCACATATTGAGCCAACACATATAGCTCTAGCAGTGTAGAAATGCAATGCATTATGGATATTTGAACAGATGGACAAAACAAAACAAAAAACCCAAGCATACACAATGTATACACATAATGATTTTATGCTTTAATGATAATTTTTTTATATAATTATCTACAACCCCAATTCCAAAAAAGTTGGGACAGTGTGTAAGATGTAATTAAAAACAGAATGCAATGATTTGCAGAACTCATAAACCCATATGTTATTCACAAAAGAACATAGGAAACGTATCACATGTTTAAACTGGGGAAATGTACTTTTTAAGGAAAAAATAAGCTAATTTTGAATTTGTTGGCCGCAACACGTCTCAAAAAGCTGGTACGGGTGCAACAAAAGGCTGGAAAAGTAAGTGTTGCTAAAATGAAACAGCTGGAGGAACATTTTGCAACTAAATAGGTTAATTAGCAACAGGTCAGTAACGTGATTGGGTATAAAAAGAGCATCTTAGAGAGGCAGAGTCTAACCAATCTGCAAAAATAATGTCTACAAATTGTGGAGCAATTTCATTTGATATGTTTTTGATGTACATGAGCAGTCTCAAGTATATTTACTATGGACTATGGCAGATCCAAAAACGTACGTGCACTTGGGAATTGTTTTGTTCACCTTTTTTCATCAGTGTATTTCTGGCCAATGAATGACAGCGCTTTACATCAGCTCTACACACCCCTAAGTGTTATTTTTTTTTTGTTTGTTCATCCATCCATCCATCCATTCATCCTCTACCACTTACTCCTTTATCAGGGTCACGGGGAACCTGGAGCCTATCCAAGGAGGCATCGGGCACAAGGCCAGGTATACCCTGGACAGGTTGCCTGTCCATTACAGGGCACAATCACATACACACTCACACACCCAATCATACACTACGGACACTTTGGACACACCAATCAGCCTACAATCAGCCGGAGTACCCGGAGGAAACTCCCAATGCATCGGGAGAACATGCAAACTCCGCACACATATTGCCCCGGCGGGATTCGAGCCCCAGACCCTGGAGATGTGAGGCGAACGTGCTAACCACTAAGCCACTGTGCGCCCCTTTTTTGTTGTTGTAGTTTTTTTTTTTTTTGTTTGTTTGTTTTTTTAATCATGTGCAGTTAGGACTGGGCGATTTGACAAAAATATAATATCACGATACTTTAGGACATTTCTATGATACACAGTGTAATATCACAATATATAATTTAGCTATCAAACTCTCTGCAAAACAGTAGTAAAATAAACCAAAAACTGTTAAACTGAGTTTGACAATACTTTTCTTTAAAAATTGCATTAAATCAACGACACCCATTCAGTACCATTTAATTTGTAATTATTTAAAACATTTTTTTTAAATGTATCAGCATACCAACAATATCTCAGAACAGTGTATTTGCGTAATCCTTTATCACAATATTGATATTATATCAATATGTCACCCAGCCCTATGTGCAATGTAAATCCAAAAGTATACCAAGAGCATCAATGATTCAGACTCAGCAGACAGATTAACTGTGAATGTGAAAGCACCTCAATTTATGTCTTACACATTCTGCTCAGGCCATATCACTGTAAGTGGCAGTTCTGATATGTTTTATAATATGATCCAGACTGGATGTATTTGCTGGATATTGTAATGTCTATTTGAACAGTATGTGACACAAGGAGATTCCCTGGGGAGCTGTCAGCAGGTAGAAAGAGACAGAGAGGGGGAGAAGAATGATCCAGAGAGAGAAAGGCAGAATGAGTGAGACAGATGAAGCCTAATCACACTGTAGAGCTGCACATTGTGAGCTGGTTATGGCTTGGCACCGCTCTTTGTTTGGACTCAAAATGGCCGCCTTGTTCCAGCTGAAGGAGTGCCATGGCCAGACTCTGCCCCATCGACTGCACCTCCATATTGGGTGTGATTAATGACCCCTGCCCGGGAGAGGATTCACTCATTAAAATCTCAATCGAAGGCCACATAATGCTTCTGTGTTCTGCCTCTACTCACCACCAATGCTGTGACACAATTTCACATTTGTTTTTGTGGTCTAAGCCAGAGGCACGTAGGGTAATTAATAACATATGTAAGAATGACAGCAGATGAGCACGCTGGCAAATAACCCCATCTTGTATTCCTTCCATGCTGGAAAGACACCCACCGCCCTCTATTTTTACCATCTTGAAAGGCGAGTGAGCAGTTTGTCCCAGTAGGATGCAATTAGGCATTAGTTGCCTTAGTATTTTTTGTGTGCTGTCCGGACAGCTAATTCCTCTTAAGATAAATCTCTATGTCCTCCTTGCTAAAATTAATGCACAAGCCTTTACCTGTGCTCCTGATGCTGGATAACTTGCAAACAGAAAATGCAGCAAAGAAAAAGTGGAGAAAAAAACAGATTTTTTTTTTTTTTACATGCACATGTATAATCCTTATGATCTAATATGAGTAATGAATTGTAATGCATTACATAAATCATATTTTTTTGTTTTATTGAAATGTTAAGGATGTTGCAAGAAAAAGGCACCAGCAATAACATTAGATATTGTATAATGGATTATGAATTAGGAGACATTTTTAGTGTTGCATTTTTAATATAGTTGGATTTGTCCAATTTCTGGCACAAACAGATACGTTATTAAATTAAATTATTAAATACAGTATTAAAGCATAAAATTATAATAAGGTCCTGTGTGGTGGTCTGGGAACTTTCACACCGTCAAATTTGAACATTTTCTACTAGATATCATTCTGACAGCTGCAGGATATTGCTGTATCTGAATATGCTTACTATGCTACTGTACAGTAGGCGAAAGGCAGTATGCCAAAGGAGCCGTATGTCAGAATTCTCAGCATTCATAAAACAATACGTGAGAAATACCTGTATGACCTACTGCTTACATTCAGATTCTACAGTATAGAACCAGTGAACATGTGGCACGAAGAGATGTCAGAATCAAAAATATTATAAGGCAGCGCGTCGGCTCTTTTTAAGTTGTAGGTCACATGACAATGCCAATATGCCAGATGTAGTATGTCCAGATTTTATTCATACTACACAGACATACTGATCGGTATGTACTGTATAAATGACCGAGCAGTACAGTGGTGTGAAAAAGTGTTTGCCCCCTTCCTCATTTCCTGTTCCTTTGCATGTTTGTCACACTTACGAAAACCCTCTAATGTAACTGAATTAGGACAATTCTGCAAAAATGAGTGGGCCAAAATTCCTCCAGGACGCTGTAAAAGCCTCATTGCACGTTATCGCAAATGCTTGGTTGCAGTTGTTGCTGCTAAGGGTGGCCCAACCAGTTATTAGGTTTAGGGGGCAATCACTTTTTCACACAGGGCCATGATGGTTTGGATTTTTTTTCACCTTTAATAATAAACACCTTCATTTACAAATTGCATTTTGTGTTTACTTGTGTTGTCCTTGACTATTGTTTAAATTGGTTTGATGTTCCGAAACACTTAAGTGTGACAAACATGCAAAGGAACAGGAAATGAGGAAGGGGGCAAACACTTTTTCACACCACTGTAGGTATCAATGACAATCACAGTATGGTTATATGATTTCGAACTCAGCCTGTGTTACTCTTTTGCATGTATTTAAAAGCACAAGTTCTAGCATTTTAAAATCTAGTTACTCGCACAACAAAGAAAATGGGAAAAAAAATGTGTTAACAAACAAACAAACAAAAAAAAACCCTTTCTGCCCCACTTACTTTTACAAATATACTTATAACATGGCACATTTTAAACAATTATAAGCATACGTGGAAAATTAGTGACTTTGATTGTCAATCTTATCCACATCAGTCTGTTTCATCACCTGAGCTAAAAATCACTTGCAGCATTTAAACACGAGTCTCATCATCAACTCATCACTTACTCAACTAATCTCTGGTTGCTCTTAAATTAGTTGGGAAATAATCACTGATTAATTAAGTTAATTCAGTTCAGTTGACTACATTTCTTTTAATAACGCTTCTTTATTAGGTCATTTAAACCTGTTTAAATCAATGCCCATGATCAGTTCAGTACACAGAATTGCTCTTCTCTTTTTGGTGATGATTCCCAAACTGAACGGTTTGGGAATTAGGGCGGTTGTGGCTCAGTCGGTAGAGCGGGTTCTCCACTAATCCACTAACCGTGGGGTTGACGGTTCGAATCCCGGCCCGGGTATCCCATGCCGAAGTGTCCTTGGGCAAGACACTGAACCCTAAGTTGCCCCCGATGGCAAGCTAGCACCTTTCATGGAAGCTCTGCTACCATTAGTGTGTGAGTGTGCTCTCATTTGTAAGTCGCTTTGGATAAAAGTGTCTGCTAAATGTAAATGAACTGCCTAGGTTTATATCCATTTTACTGTACCACATACATATACAAACACCTGATCATGAGAAAAGCACATTTGTTTATCAAGGTTGGTATAAGTATTACCGGTGTTGTCGTATGTCGATTAACCATTGGGAAAATCTTACCGTCACTTCCCTAATGAGCTTGCATATCCGGTCTCTAGTATTTGTATGTATATGAATACATATACATGACATTTTGGTAAAAATATATATTTATATTGGATTAAAGTCGAGGTGTTAAAGTATTTATTGTTAGAAAATTTTGGATTTTGAAAACCTTTTTTTTTTTTTTTTTTGTGTGGCTGTATTCCAGAATTCATTTTTATTGAAGCTATAAATACAAAAATGTAGCATTTAACTTAAAATCATAAAAATGAGAAAGTTCAAAACAGCAAATCAGTTTCATCAGAGGTGTTTATTTGATGCCCTTT
>JAFFST010044777.1:88541-110228 GCA_022414735.1 Noturus placidus | reverse complement strand
CATTTACAAATTGCATTTTGTGTTTACTTGTGTTGTCCTTGACTATTGTTTAAATTGGTTTGATGTTCTGAAACACTTAAGTGTGACAAACATGCAAAGGAACAGGAAATGAGGAAGGGGGCAAACACTTTTTCACACCACTGTATATGTGTGTGTATGTATATGTGTATATGTATATATATAAATATATATATATATATATATATATATATGTGTGTGTGTGTATATAAATATATATATGTATGTGTGTATATAATATATATATATATATATATATACACACACACATCATCTGACACGAGAAGCCACGTTAATAGACTTTGAGTTTGTTTGAAGCGCTTAATATAAAACATTCTCATGTTTTGGACGACCAGGATCGTACACTTTTCCCGCAGCAGCTCACTCTGTGACCTCCGCTGTTTTTCAGATGTTTTCCATTCATAGAAATGCATTTTTCACCATTGTGAAGTGACGTCACTGACGGGGTTGTCCACAGTGATGTCACAGACCCAAGTAAATTTCATATCATTCTTTGTCAATGGATGATGTTGCAATGCAACAATAGAGGTGTATAGGTTATATATTGAGACACATTTGATTGTTGACTGACGCGTGTGTGTGTTTGTGTTTGTATATCAGGATGAGGTTGAGGAGCTGCGCTCAGAGATGCTGGAGATGAGGGACATGTACATGGAGGAGGATGTGTACCAGCTCCAGGAACTTAGGCAGCAACTGGAGCAGGCCAACAAGACATGTCGTATCCTGCAGTACCGACTACGCAAGGCCGAGAGACGCAGTCTGCGCGTGGCTCAAACTGGCCAGGTGGACGGCGAGCTCATCCGTACCCTGGAGCAAGATGTTAAGGTGAATAACAATGAGAAGGAATTGTGCGTCAGTATGTTTGTCAGTTTGTATAGAATCTCTCTGAGGTGTGACAGTACGCATGTGGAGAGGGAAAAAAAGGACAGCAACTTTTAATCATGATTTATGATATTATCTGTCACAGATATACAGGAACTAACCTGGGACTATGATTCCCAGCAGCTACTGCTATGTCACATGACTGATCTCACTTGATTCACGTTTGGGCTTTATGAGCACGAGTATTAAGGTCACGGTGTGTACAGCACTCGTAGTCTTGCGTTCTCATCTGTCAGTGTGCACCTCGTTTCCATGTTTGTTTAGATTCATGCTTAAGTATCGTTTGTGGTGTACCACGCTTTCAGGGTTCCTGTTTTGTTGTCATTTTTATTAAACATTAGCTGCACTTGCATCCGTCTTCACCTCCATTACATGACAGTATCACAGTACTGTAATTACATCAATACAGATTTAGCTGCATTTAACTGAAAAGAAACTTTGGTTAAGGGGCGCACGGTGGCTTAGTGGTTAGCACGTTCGCCTCACACCTCCAGGGTCCAGGGTTCGAGTACCCGTCAGGGCCATGTGTGTGCGGAGTTTGCATGTTCTCCCCGTGTGTCGGGGGTTTCCTCCGGGTACTCCGGTTTCCCCCCCCAGTCCAAAGATATGCATGGTAGACTGATTGGCTTGTCTACAGTGTCCGTAGGATATGAATGGATGTGAGTGTGTATGTGATTGTGCCCTGCGATGGACTGGCACCCTGTCCAGGGTGTACCCCGCCTTGTGCCCGATGCCTCCTGGGATAGGCTCCAGGTTCCCCGTGACCCTGAAAAGGAGTAAGCGGTTGAAGATGGATGGATGGATGGAAACTTTGGTTAGCATTGCATACAGAAATCCAGGCCGTGTCATGACATGCTGTCATTTTTTGGTGATCTAGAATGATTGCCATTGCCAAGAAGGATATGAGCAATACTGCTGTTATCATCCTTACAATGTGCAAATGATGACAAAAATGTAGCCTCCTCCTTAATGCTATGCAGTGCTAATGGTGATGTTTTACATTCTCTGCACTTACAGTATTGTGTGTACTGGACATCACTGTTTACACCACAGTGCTGTTAACCTCTCAATTCTGATTGGTTCAAAGGTGTTGGTTCTATAACAGCATGCCTCTGACAGTAGTGCTGGCTGTAATTCAAAACGGAGGATTCTGTTAATGCACTCTTTACTACATTATCATTACTATAGTAATAAATATTCACAGGGACTTGTATGCATCCCACACCCCCTCCAACATGTAGTTATTTAACAACGGAAAAAGGTCATTAAGTCAACTATGGGCGAGTCTCCAGGACCGAGGACTTTTGACGAGGTTTTGTTGTTATTAACTTCAAGAGAAAGGAAAAGGAAAGGCTGATGAGGGTTTATATCTGCTGTAACGTAAGCAGTAACATGATCCAACTTGCCTTGAGGACATTCCACAACTATAAATGATTAAAAATATATCTTGTCATTCATTAATATATTCGGCATGGTATTCGTTGACAAATTGTTGTGGTATAAGAGAACGAAAACACCCTGGGACATGTTGTTATTAGAAAATAATCAACTGTGGGGTGGTTACACACCATCACACCACTCCATTGTTTATTATTTTCCTATCACACCATGTCCAGCTGTGTTTTATTCCTTACATATTGTATAAACCTATTGCCTACTGACCATCATGTGCCAGAATTGTTCTGATGAAAATCCTGAACATACTCTCAGCATTCTGGCTTGTCTACTTGGTGACAAATTGCGTTGTTTAACTGCACTGACAGAAACACCAAGGGTCATTCATTTTTGACTCACTCGGTGAACAGATCTGCAAATTTACCCACAGGATTTAACCTGGAGGAGCTGTTTAACAAGGCTTTTAAGAGCTTATATTAACAGCTTACATGTAAAGTTATTTAGGCCTCAGTGTCTAGTGGCCTGGAGGACAATGCTTCTCTTTTCAAGCCTGTCAGCAACGGAAGCTTCAGTGATGATGTCATTCCCTTAAGCCACGTCCTGCTACTGCCGAGTCTCGTTTTAAATAGCCAACATTTTCTTAGTAACACAAACAACAAAAGGAGCTGTGTCCTGTCTGCAGCATGGAATTGGAATGATTTCAATTCCATTCTGCTCAAGAGAGATTGTCCATGCTTTCGATTCAAATTGTGCTTAGCCAATCAAGAAACACTTGCCAGTAGTTGATACATGGGACAAAATGGGTGTGTAAGGAGGATTTAAAAGTAAACACTCCGTGTGTGTCAGATTCTTAAAGTGCTAGCAGGAGTCTCCTAATAATGGGCCGATTGTCTGCCTGTGCTACTAGTTCAGAGTTCAAATTACACTGTCCTTCTCCGTGTTTGCTGTTTCAGCTGAGTTTAGATGGTGTTGTGTGACTGGAAAAGCCACAGAAAAACACTAAATCACTGTCTGTTCTGTGTCTGAAATGCTTTAAGTCTTGATTCAAATGAACACAGCAGAAGATAACACTGATTGCCAGTTTGGATTTATTTCTTCGCTGAACTGCAGAATTTAGTCAGTAATAAAACACAGTGCTGGTTTGTAAAAGTTTGTATTACCCAGCATAAAATGTTGAAGTCAATTTTTTTATGTGTTTGAGGTTTTTGGATATTTGGACACTTGAAAGATTGGCCACCAAATTTCACCGCTCTATCAGTTGCTATTTGGTACATTCTGAATGAATGGCCAGCATTCACGGTTCAGACATGCTCTTGCTTCCCATCTGTGTAACTAAAGTTTTATTTGGTTTTGAATATTGCCTTGAGCAGTTCCCACAATTGGCTTTTTCCTGTCTCTTCACAGAGCACAAGATGATGTCATGTTATGTAGGTCATGGGGGAGCTATGGGGAGTGACGGGATACTTTGGACTTGGAAAATCCCAGCACTCTTTGCTACCCCCTTATGCAGTGACCTCATTTTTCAAACCAACAAGAAAAACACCCAGACCCAATGCTGCTTAGGGAGAGAGAGACAGAGAAAGGGAAACAGACAACATGGGGGGTGAGAGAGAGAGAGAGAGAGGTGCTCTATGTCTTCTAGTTGGCTGTTGTGGTGTAGTGAATGTACTGTAGTTTGAAGATGCACTCTAGACTTCTCTGAAACGGTTGGCTACAATTGAGGGTCTGTCCAAGTGCAAAAATACATTCTCAAGGTAATTGCTAAACTATTTTGGGGAGGACACGGAGATATACACTGGAAAAAGCTTTCCTCAAGCCTCAATCTAATCAGTGTTTAGCCACCTCTCACAATTGACTCATCCATAGCTCCTTCCACCTTTGGTTACTTTTGCTATCTAGGACAATATTCTGAAAAATTTAGATCGAAGTCATCAAGTCAAGCCATCTAAATATTTAAACCAAATGCTACCTCTCAAAAAGCACTACCAACTGTCACTTGAGCCTGTAAAGGTGCTTTTATGGTTAACATGGCAGATGCTATAATTAAATATTTTTTTAAATGAATTTATGTTAACAATTCGGTTCAATTCAGTTTTATTTGTATAGCGCTTTTAATAATGGACATTGTTCATTGTTCAATCATTGTAACAAAACGTCGGATGGTTCAGACTAGCCATCCATCTAACTTGAGCTACCTTTTATGTTGTTAAGGTGTGACAATGTCGCGTAGTTTTTACGTACTCACGGCTTATTATTTGTGCAGAATAGCTCATAAAACCAGCTAAACAGCTAATTAAATGAATTATTTGTTTTTGTTTATAATTTCAGTGCTGAAGTCAAACCCATGGTGTGCATTTTTAAAAGAAAAACCCCAAAATATTCTCTGCTTTGTTAGGATGTTGGATGCTGATAGTTTCAAGTCCCCATCTGGACCTTTATATTTATGTCCTTGTTAGACCTTTTAATGTTCTACAGGGGTAATGGCTGATGGCCAAAAACAAGGCCAAATAAAATAGAATCTATCTACATCAAGTGCCACCCCTCCCCCTCCTCTTCCCCTTCCACATTCCACAGACAATGAGAGAAATAATGGCTCATGTGCTGCGTTCACATGTCACAGTTAGTCCAAACATCTGACACAACTCGTATTCATGATGAGCACAGAGAAGCCTGGCAGCACAGTTTCTAAAGGTTCGCTCAAAAACAATTCTGGACTTTTATTATAAAAATTATATGGCATATATTACAAATTAATATTAAGTCAATATTTCTAGGCATACACCCATACTGCTAAACTCTGAGATGGACATATAAAAGACTACCTGGATATATAAAATGTTTATGCTGGCAGTATTCAAAAGCTTGAAAATTGAATTTTGGATGTTAGAACTCATGTGGTGGCCTGGGAAAATGCTTGTCATGGGGAATTTTGACATTTTCGACTATAGTACTGAAATCTCCAGGCTTTGCTGAACTGACATGTTTCTCTTCTGCGTGTATTCTTAGAAGAATTTAAGTCATAGCATTGTAAACCCTCCAAAGTGAAAAAATGGATTGCATTTAAAGGTTTCAGTCCATTATATCATCAGTCTCTGTCTCATCAGGTGGGAATCGCTGATTAATTCAGTTATGTACCGTTGACTAAATTTCTTTTTAATCAGTCATTTAAGCGTTGTAAAACGTTGTCCTGCGTTTAGTACTGCATTTGTTAAACTGGCTGCATGACCAACATGATCTTTGCAGGCAGCCAGCCAAGGCAAGGTTAGAAAGTAGCTTAAATAAAAACATTTCCACATTATGTTACACTATGAAAACACAATTTATTTCTCTGTGTTTCAGGGGGAGTTGTTATGGAGTTATGGCGAGTGAAATGAGCTGGGGTTAACTGAAGAGCAGTACAGCTGGTTTGAGCTGGGTTCAATGAGCGTGAGCTGACCTCATAAATACCTACATAGTTAAATTCAGTTAAACATCTGTTTTGTTAGTAAGATGCTGGGTCAAGAAGGACCACACACATATACACACACACACACATCTCTTTGATAGCTAATTGCACCCCTTAGATTCCGCTTGTTGTTTATATGATACACGCAGACAGCCGATTATGTCTCTGACTGTAGTGGGGCAGAGGGAACCAGACAAGGGAGGGTACAATGCAGTTTTAATATCTCTAATGTCCCGTGATATAACACCTCCTTCACACCTTTGAAACCCCACTGAAAATTGCACCAGTCCTTGTTCCCTCTTCCATCTCGGCTCTGCCTCTTTAATCCACCCCCCAGATGTCCTCCACTTTCCCATATCAAAGCAGCACCTTTTAAGGAGTTTTAAAGCTGGCAGACAGATGCAGGTCGGTGGTGACAGACAGGGAGGCAGAGAGTTCAATGCAAATAAATCATCATAGCTCCTTTCAGAGGACCATTAAAAAGATGATGTGAGGATGCATTTTAATGCATTTCATATTTTTCCTTTTGTTGATGTTGTAAATAAAGCAAATGCAACAAAATAATAAAATTAAAATATTTTGGATTCTGTTCATGAGGAAACATAATAAACACTGGTAGTGTTAAGCAATAGAAAGTGTCGAGAAGAAACTCTGAAGGTTTGTGTAATAAATAAGAGCATTGACTAATACTAACATAGCCGACTGTGTGCGTAGCCAAAGTGCAACCAAGTGCACGACTGTATAGACGGGACAGTACAAAGAGTAACTGTTGGAGTGTCCGAGATGAACAGAGATGGTTTATTCTGCAAAACAGAAATGGGAATGGATGTAAAGGAAAATAGAGACTGAATACATGCACAAGTGAGAAGAGGCAGAGAGAAAGCGGCAAAGCAGGCTCTTTTATAATATATAGTATAGTCTGTGCACAGAGGGGTATTGTGGGTACCCAGCTGTGCTCTGACCTTGATTGAGATTCAGAGCAGGGATTGGTAAGAGAGGAAGGAGTACCCCTAATGTAGTCAGACTCACAAATGTCCACTACAGTCTTGTCCTTTCAGTGAGAATTGCCTTCTGTTGACTCCGTCTCTCCTCATCACAGACCGTCTCACCATCATTCAATTACTGGATCAATTTATAGATGCAGATATAATATAGCTTTGCTTTTTTTTCATATAGATGGTAAAGACTCACAAAGTAAAAAATACATTTTATTTGAATACATTTTTAAAATCCTCATGTGTTAAAAGCATCTGCTAAATTAACAAATGTAAAAGGGTCATTCCGTTTCAAGTGGTCTGTTTCACCTCTGCAGTTGCACATAAAGCCTAGTTCACACTACACGATTTTAAGTCACCAAGCTCGCTGGCAAAAACCCTTTGATCGGAGGAAATTAGCGAGCAATCGGTGCTCGTCAATCGGCAGTTGATCATAATGTGTGAACTCTTCAATGACGCATCAAAGAGGCTCGCCAACACAGTGCCGAGGTATCACCGACGCCAGACAGATGTTTGGCATGCTAAACATCTGGAGCTGTTTTCCACCACATCCTGTGGTGTGAAAAGTGTCATCACTGGCAGTGATTACTGCGACGAGCTACATACAACGAGAGAGCAAGACATGGGGTGAGGTCACCGTGAGGAAGGGAAACCTCTGTCAGAAAGGGGAGAAGTTGTACAAGTTGTAGAAGCTCTGTAGCACACACAATCCCTGCTGCCCATTTTCATTTTTGAGGTTTCTTCAGCAAAAATCATCATGCAAATTGCTTGCACCGCTTGTTTGTGTCCTATGTCTATCCTCAAACAAACACCTCCTGTTTTGAGAGTGGTTTCCGTGTCATATATCCATGTTTTCATGACAAAACATAATTTGGACACCATATAGAGTCGTCAGGTGACAGAGATGTTGTCAGGTCGTGTAGTGTGTGACCCTCTGTCGCCAAGCAATCACGTAGTGTAAACAACACAACGAATTCAAGACAGAAAGTTGTGTAGTGTGAACAGCACAGCGAGCTGCCGACGTTGACAGTCGTGTAGTGTGAACTAGGCTTTAGTCAGTTGACCAACTTCCACTCAGTGTCATAAAGAATAGAGGCTATAATGTGCTTTCTTCTGTTTAGACCACAGCTTCCCAACCCCAGTCCTGGAGAACTTCCTGTCCTGCACATTTTAGTGTTTCCCTACTTCTAACACACCTGATTCATCTAATCAGCTTCCATGAAACCCTTGAAGTGTGTGTTTGTGCAGGGCAGTTAGTTGGGAACCTCTCGTTTAGCCAGATAATACAGAGTCTTTTTGAATCTTTCTCTCACATTCACTCTCTGCATTCCAGGTGGCCAAGGACGTGTCCATCCGCTTGCACAATGAGCTGGATGCAGTGGAGAAGAAGAGGAGTCGTCTGGAGCAGGAGAACGAGGAGCTGCAAGTGAAGCTCCAGGACCTGGAGGTGGCCAAACAGGTTCTGCAGGCTGAGCTGGAGAAGAGCCGAGAGGTAGGACCTGGGCCGGGCTTCTGAAACATGCAGTATATCACTGTCTGCTGGTTTATCCAGAGCTATTAGAACTAACCGCTATTAAAAATAAAACTAAGTTAAACAGGTCTCAGTGGATATAAAATGTCTACAAACCCGTGTTAAAATGGTAGGTTTTTGTGATGTAAAAAAAATGAAGCCAAGCTAAATCATGTCACAACCTTTTGTAATTTTATTGTGAAATTTTAACCTATTAATTAAAGTGAAAAATAATAAGAATCATTTTAGGGGGAAAAAATGTAAATAAAAATGTACAATAACCTGGTAAGTGTGCACATCCCTTAACTAATACTTAGTTGAAGCACCTTTAGATTTTATCACAGCATTCAGTCTTTTTGGGTAAAAGTCATCAGTTTGGCACGTCTTAACTTAAATGGTAAATGGTGCACTTATATAGCGCTTTTATCCAAAGCGCTTTGCACTGTGTCGCATTCACCCATTCACACACACACTCACACATTATACACATTACACACGCCTTGCCATGCAAGGCACTAACTTGCTATCAGGAGCAACTTGGGGTTCAGTGTCTTGCCCAAGGACACTTCGGCATGTGGAGTCACGTGGGCTGGGAATCGGACCACCAACCCTACGATTAGTGGATTAGTGGACAACCCGCTCTACCGCATGAGCCACAGCCACCCCGGTCAACTTAGCGGTCAAATTGGCTGAGCATCACCTGTGCACAGCCATCTTCAGGTCACCCCACAGATCTTTGATTGGATTTAGATCAGGACTCTGGCTGGGCTATTCCTAAACCTTGAACTTGTTTTTGTGAAGCCAAACAATCAACTTTATTAATCTGTTTGCTTCGGAGCGTTGTCATGCTTAAAGGTGAAGTTCTTAAGTGTTTTAGCAGAAGCCTTAAGGTTTTGCACCAAAATTGACTTGTATATGGAGCTATTCATTATTCCCTCCACCCTGTTTAAAGCCCCAGTTCCAGCTGAAGAAAAACAGTCCCAAAGTAGGATGCTTCCAGGATGCTTTTTAAATATTTCTGTAAAAAAAACCCCACCAAAAAACAATTCACAAAAATCTGCCATTTGAACAGAGGTGTGTAGACTTTTTATATCCACTGTATGGTCTGAGGTTTATATGGAGTCAGATTAAATTGAGTGATTTTTAGAGGGCATGATCAGTATTTTTCTGAAAACAGGGAACATACATGAAGAAAAATGTGGAAGGGAAGTCAAGTTAAAGAGCGCTTTATATGCGAAGTTGGTTTTCACTTGACCTCAATTGAACGTTTACATAAACCTTGTGTATGTGTGTATATATATATATATATATATATATTGTACATGATTCAATAGGCATTAAAGATGTAGTAACATCTTTTAGAGAGTAGTTCATGTTGTGGTCGATATGGTTAGCTTGAGGCTTGTCTGTGCCTGAATATAGAGAGCTGCCTGTGTGTGTTTAGCCAGTGATGAGTTGTTGACTTGTCCAGTGTAAATGGCACTGAAGGGGAAAGAGAATAATCGACTTTAATGATAGAAACACAAACGAACTTTAATGGTGGACTCCTTCTGTGAGATATCCGTGGACGTGTAACATTTCTAATTGTAAGTTTCACTTGGGTCTTTCATACTGTAGGTTTGTGTGTGAGACAGTCAGTATGAATCAGTGTGATGTCATGTAAATGAAAGTGATTTATTTTTAATTGGAGAATGATTGATTGTATAGTAGAGTTTATTAGCTTAGAGGGGCAACAGAGTGGCTAATTTATACCATCATTGAATGCATTACTGTAAGGGTTCATAGTTTACGCTTTGATGTAAAAATCATTCTTTGACTGTTTTTTTTTTTATTGCACACTCAGATGCTCAACTGTTGTTTGGCTGCACTTCTGTATGTGGGCTGGAACACAGAGCCCTGATTGGCTAAATTCCTGAGCTGGGCTTTTCTACTGTTTACTGACTGTTTGTGGTACAGGACTTTGGTGTGTGTGTGTGTGTGTGTGTGTGTCTGTGTTGCCTTTGTCAGATTGTACACTATAGTTAAATAATAAAGTGTCTGAAGTATAATTATAAAAGGCGTTAAAACATTATAAAATGAGATTGACAGAGATATTTATTTGTTCTCAGATGAGTCGGAAAGTGATGAAATATTTCTTGTGTGCTTCTGTAATGTGTGCTCTCAAAGGTGCCAATTGAAGACTCCTGTGCATTCAAATTTAAAATCAGTAAAATGTAGTGATGAGCTGTGTGTTGGCTAGGACTCCCTCTCTGCTGCCATAGTTTCAATAACGTCCAACTTTCAATCCGTGGCGCACGGATTCTGTTTACAGATTAGCAACACAGCGCCACAACTTCCATTAGTGAGGTGACTAATTATTGACTTACTGCACTCGCTGAAGGTCAGTCAGGAAAAAACATACTGAACTTTATTAAAAACCTCATGGCCTGTCATGCCTATGCTCACATGCACGCACACACACACACACACACACACACACACACACACACACACACCCTTTAACGTTTGTCTTCCACTTTCTTAACTTAGATTTCTGCTAGGATCACTTCTCCCATTGTCTCGGTCTTTCTTCTACTCCATTTGATCGGCATCAGTCTTCCAGACTGAAAGCTTCATGGGGGATTTAGGGGCCGTTTACACGACAGTGTTTTCAAATAAACATTTTATGCGTTTTGGCTGTTCGTTTACACGACGTGTAACGGCGTTTTGGGGCACGAAAACGGTAACTTTTGAAAACGGGTTTCAAAGTTTTGGAAAACGACGCCGTTATCGTCTCTGTGTAAATGTACAAAAACAAGAATTTGTGAAAACGATGATGTCATGCGCACGCGTGTTACGTGTTCAGTCTGCAGGCACGTGCGTGAGTACTTCAAAACAACATGTGAGACATTCAAAACTACAGTGGCAGAGTACAGGACTGTGTTTGTGCTGCTCAAGATTTGGAGTTTATTGACGCTTCTCCAGCAAAGTGTAGATTTACTGCATCACTACTACGACCGGCGGAGACTCATTTGTTACATATGCCAAATTATTAACCCACATCTATGCCGATGAAGTATATTCAAAATCTTATAATTATCTAATTATTTGATTCGTCTCCACTTGCCGAACATGGTGACATTCATTCTTATGTAGGCTTGCTGTGATAGTCGGTGTTACACGGAGTTTAGACACACACCGATTACATCACTTGCCCACCGTGGCACCGCCCCCACTGTCCTTTTGCTTTATTATAGTAATAAAACTCCTTTAGTTCAGTTTGAGAACGTATGCTACAATTAAAAACTGAGCGTGTCTGCTCGGTTCAGGATGAGCTGAATGAGTCAGAGTCACAGCACCGATCAGCAGGAGTCAGATTTCATTTATCACGTGACGAGCCAAGTGAGGCGAGCCAACTGACAAGACGATGGCGGAATACTTGGTTTCAAAGTAAAATGTAAAACACCTATTTGGCAATATTTTGGATTTTTTGTTGTTGTGTTGTTTTTTATTAAAAATAATAATGAAACCACTGCCCGCGAATTGCCTCTAATGTGAAAGTGAAATGCGTATGGCCACACAGGCATTCATACACGGTTTAAAAGCGAGGGGGAAAGGACGGAAACGTGCCAACGACTTCCAAAATTTCCTCACCGTCACATCCCTATTCTTATGTAATCGAACACGCACGTAAACACAATGAGCAATATTGAGGTCAGCAAAAATTATCGAGGTCATGTCCATATGTCGTATGATAAGTCGATATATTTGTGTTATTTGTTTATTTATTTGTCACTCATATATATACAATTGTCTGTATAGGAGCTCAGTGACAATTTCTCAGTGACCATGTTATCAGAGCTGTCACTGCTGATGTGGCAAAAATATTAGTAGCCATACAACATGATGGGACGTGTTAGAAATAATGTCAAGGAAGTACCACTGTATTGGTCATAGTTTAAAATTCCAAACAGGAAGTACAGACCCAATTCCTAGTTCAATCAAATATACACTTAATCTGGGATTCAGCTTTCAGACACATCAACAACCAATAGGAAGGCTGAACAGAAACATGTCACATATTGTATATCTTCAGTATATCATTATACATGACACTTATACGGCAGACTCTACCAGCTCACGCCTTATTAGTCACATATAGTGCATCAATAACATCAAAGAGAATCTATTATATTCATATTCTATTGTAATGCATAAACGTAACTGCCCGCTGTTCCCTGTGTTTGCTGTGTGGGAAGGAGCGTTTGTTTATCCATCATCTGATCTGATCTGTCTGGTTTTGTCTCTATAAGAAAAGTAACAGTCTAATGTATTCTTTACTAAGGTTGGTAACTTCAAAGTAGATTATTATTATTATGTGGTAGTATTATGTATTATGTGTTTGTGGGTCATTATAATTGATCATACATGGAGCAGCTGTATTTACTATAGAGAACAAGTAAAAAAACAAGACACACACACAAGACAGATTAAAAACACTAACTTGACAGCAATATTTGTAATAACATATTTATAACAGGATGGACAAACGCTTGTTCTAGGATTTGAATCTCATACAGATACAAAGAAAATATCAGAGACGACTTATTTTCATGTTCTAGTGAAATACCAGGCACACACCCTCACCATACTGCCTTTAATGTCTGAGAATACATCTAAAGGAGATGTTTCCTAAAACTGAAAGCTTGAGCATTTGCGCATGTTTGAAATATCTTTTCACCACTGTCACCTGTTTATTCATACCCTTACACACATGTCTCCTGTTTTTCTATTCTTCCTTCTTTGTTTCTCCTCGGAAACAATTATTGGCGGTGTTTTGAAGTGTCAGGTTGCAAGACCCAGTGGGATGCACTCATCCATACGAGACGCTTTTAAAAGGACCAGGGGTGTGTTCACTCGGACTTGGTTTTGTGAGTCTGTTGGGAGCCATTGTTATGTCCATTTGTGTTTGTTTACAGATGTATGAACGTCACTAGGTCATGATCGACGAGTAGAGACGGATGCGAGCACTGTTTAAGTGTTTTATTTGAGAGGCAGGCAGACAAATCCAAATTGTGGACCAAAACCGAGCACGGGAACAGGTCAAGTGATCAGCGAACAGCAAAAGCAGGGATAATCGAAAATACACAAACGAGAAAACGAAACTAGATAAACACACGCTGCGCACTGAAGGTATGAAGGTATGAGATTCCTGACACAACGACCTTTTAGCCCTTTGCACTACTTCTTTCCTCTCGTCTGCTCTAGGGCTGTCACATTACAATACAAACGTCGAATATTCAGCGAATTTAAGATAAAAATGAACATCTGTATGCAAAAACGGAATGTTTTTTATTTTATTTTATGAGTTCAAGGTGTGCATCAAGCTCTATAATTTTAATTAAAACACCCTGTTGAAATAACAACACCCAAGATATTAACAGTTCACGATGTACTGGGGCGGCTGTGGCTCAGTTGGTAGAGCGGGTTGTCCACTAATCCACTAATCGTAGGGTTGGCGGTTCGAATCCCGGCCCGGGTGATCCCATGCCGAAGTGTCCTTGGGCAAGACACTGAACCCTAAGTTGTCCCCAATGGCAAGCTAGCACCTTGCATGGAAGCTCTGCTACCATTGGTGTGTGAATGTGCACTTGTAAGTCGCTTTGGATAAAAGCGTCTGCTAAATGAATAAATGTAAATGTAAATGTACTGTCTAGAAAGAATAGTTCTAGTGTTTCAAACAACCCAGTCATAGTCAATAATATTGTGGATTGAGCCGCTTAAGCTGCGTCAGCTGAAGCTGAACAGTGAATGAACAGCGGTAAACTGAAGCGTTTACTAGCGAGTTAATGAACTCACCCGAACGCATCCTGTACACATATGAGATTAATCAGACATAAACACAACATAAATGGAATATTACAATCTTCTGCACAACATGACGCAAATGCACAACTGAACTAGAACTTAAGTAAGGCACTAGTTAGAACGCTAAGTCATGTTGTGAATACGCTCTTTCTGTAACAACGCACTAAAACACAGACAGTTAATAACTGAAGCATAAAGAATGCACTATATTGTATTACTGCAGTGTACTGTCTGTAATGTTATTATTTCAGGAGATCAGGCTTTCACAACAAGGGCAGTTTTCACATGTCTTTGTTGATACATGTTTAAGCTAACGTGAATATTTGGTTTAATTTTTGCATTTTCTTATCAGCTAAAATGCCATTTATTTCTGTTCGATGTCATTTTAGTCAGAGTAAAATAGACCAAAATGAATAAAGATGACGACAGAATACTGAGTTTTCATCAGAGGACAAACTATATAAACTATATCCTTACATCGGTGGCATAGAATGGCCTTTCAGCATTTTTTTAGGATACTAACAGCTTTCAAAGGACAATTGCTCATCCAAAGCATTTACCTTTCACCTTGTACAAGTGAATATCACTGAGAAGAAGAAAGGAGCATCAACTTAACTGGTAGAAAGAGTGTTGCATGTGATGCTCGCGCTACCATTTGAGCTGCGATGCCTCTGGAAAATGCAATGTTTATCACAAACCAGTAAAAAGTAGAAAGCAGTATAAAGGCTTTAGTGTTTGGGGTTAATGTTGCACACAAACACACACAAAAGATCACAGGTCATTTGATTGATATTATGAAAGATTTGATAGTGTTATTGACAGGTCATCTGTAAAGCACGCACATGTGCTTTCTCTCTCTTGTATGGTACCTTATTCAGAACATCTGCCACCTCTATTTATAGCTTTAATGTTGTTCTAGTAGTTATGTCTCCAAGCTACAGCACCAAACAGCCTGTGATGTCCAATGGCATACCACAGAACTTCAAAAGAAGTGACTACATTGACCTACAAATAAGAATAGCCAATAGATCATGTAAAAGATGTATATTCCTTTAGAATAACAAATTGTTTAATGTTTATTTTTGTCAGGATTTCCGTTCACACAGAGCGCTGGAGCACGCTGTCTTACGCGTGTATTTGATCTGGTTTATGTCCTGTCTCCACCCTGTTATGTTATTGGATGTCTCCGTCTCATTAATCACAGCTGTTTTGTGTTATACCCCTGATTACATTTGTGATTTAAACCCCTCATGTCTCTATGTTCAGGACGAAGTATTAAGTGTTTAACTCCGTACCAAGTCGTTTGTTCTTCATGTATGTTTTATGCTTTTGCTCCTGTTCTGGTCCTTGTTTATGGATTCCCATTTTTGCCTAGTTCATCCTGTTTGCCATTCGTCTGACCATTTGCCTGTTTTGACCACACTTTTGATTCACGTTTTGGTTTTGTCTGCCTATCTCCTTTTAATAAAACCCTTAATTGCAGATGCATCCGTCGCCGGCGCTCTGTTTTGACAGATCATAACAGTTTTTAAGGCCCTAGAAACTACTAGTATAGTAACAGTTCCATACATTTACTCTCCTCAACATATCCAGTTTCTATAAATATATTTACATTCCTGTGCTCATATTCCAAATAACCTAATATCACAAACATAAGCTAAGTTAAATAGCTGATAAGCTAGCTGCTACATTAGTTACATTACTTTATTTCTTCAGTGTCTGAGTGTGGATTTGCACAATACACAAAAACATACCAACTAAGCTGAAATCAGTTTGTTACGGAAGTAGCTATTGAGAAATTATCTTTCTCTTTCTTCGTGCAATTTAATGATAGCATTTTTAGAATTACTGTATTTTCCGCAATATAAGACGCACCTAAAAGCCTTGTTCCCTTCCGAGTCTGGTTCCTCTCAAGGTTTCTTCCTCTTAAAACATCTTAAGGAGTTTTTCCTTGCCATTGTCGCCACTCAGTGTCTTGCTCAGTTGGGATAATTTCTCACCTTTACTATGTGTATACTGTGTTTATATTCCTGTAAAGCTGCTTTGAGACAATGTCTATTGTAAAAAGCGCTATACAAATAAAATGGAATTGAATTGAATTAAATTTTCTCACAAAATCGGCCGTGCGCCTAATAATCCACGCCTAATAATGCACACGCCGTATGTGTGGACTGAGTTCCAAAAATGTAAAAATGTTGTGTGACTTTGGTTGGCATAACAACCGTATGCGCCTTATAACACGGTGCACCTTATGTATTGATCAAGTACAGAAATAGACCCCGTAATTGAGACCCTGTAAACTGCGCCTTTATAGTGCGGAAAATACGGTATTTATTTCTAAGTGAATATGCTGACGTACAGCCTGATAACCACCCTGGGTGTTTATCAACTTATAATAATATTAATAATACTACTATATATAAATATATATATATTTTTTGGAGATTATTAACTCCTACACTCATTTCCCAAAATTTAAAGCAAAATGATGTGGGACACAAAATCTTTCTGATAAATTAGGACATTTGGATACATTTTGCACTGACTATAATAATTAATAAATTTAGTTAAAACGAAAATGACTTAACAATTAGCCAGGTGTTGAGTTCAGGGCAAGTAAAGTGAGTGAGCCATTGTGAATTAAATCTATCAGCAATTGCAATCAATTCATTCAGAATTTAGAAAAATCTTTACATGTCAAAATGGTTCCACAGTTCATCTGTGAAGTTCATAAACATTTTTAAAGGATGAGAGAATTTGCAGATGAACGGCTTTTCGAGTTGAAAAAATGAGTGCTGAGTGAGCCCCGAAGGAGTCTGCTCTCTCAGTCAGATCAGAATGACATTACTGTACACCTTTCTGTGTAGGAAATTCAAAAGTCCTGCACGCTGACCTTACTGACAAAGAAAAGGAGAGAAGTAATTCACTGGATCTTTCCTGCAGTTTGATTTAAGGTATGTATTAGAGACATACGTCTCTAATATTATAAGTGCATTCAAGTTAATTGGACTACTACTGTATTAACAATATGCATTAGTCACTTGTCCACATTTAGCCTAGTATTTGTTTCAGTCCATTGTTGTATTGTGCTGAATCAGCCCTTAATGGTGTTTGAAGTCGACAGTATACAGATGTATTCATTAATAGTTCAAAAGATGGATTTACAAGCCATTAAAATGCCAACAACCACACTGAATGAAATTAAACTGCCATTGAAGGGACTTAATGATTAATCATGAACTAGGAGTAGTAGACATCTTCTCTTTGAGAGAATCAGGGATGTACCATAAAGGTCTCTTTTTCAATTTTCTTTCTCATTCTGTGAAATGCTACGTGTAAGTGAGGATTCTGCTTCAGTGCTCTTGTTTTGGTGATGGAATGGAACTACCGTATTTTCCGCACTATAAGGCGCACCTAAAAGCCTGAAATTTTCTCAAAAATCGGCCGTGCGCCTAATAATCCGGTGCGCCTTATGTGTGGACTGAGTTCCAAAATCTAAAAATGTTGTTCAACTTTAGTTGGCGTAACAACCGTATGCGCCTTATAACACGGTGCGCCTTATGTATTGGTCAAGTACAGAAATAGACCCCGTAATTGAGACTGCGCCTTATAATCCGGTGCGCCTTATAGTGTGGAAAATACGGTAGTTTGAATGACCATGATACGCTCTCACATATACATGTTCCCCCATGTGAGCAATGCTTCGTATGTCACTGTCTTTATCTAACATTACTCATGCTTTCATACTAGTTATTCAGCCTGAGGGTCTCAATTGGTTTGTGTGTGTGTGTGTGTGTGTGTGTGTGTGTGTGTGTGTGTGTGTGTGTGTGTGTGTGTCCAAGATATCTAGGCGAAGACAGTGTGTGTGAGCAAATGCTTGCATGGTACAAACACTTTTAGTCCTGGTTTGGGTTGTGCTTGTTGTGTCTTTACGCCAGACTGACTGCGTTCTTCTATCATGTCATACTTCATAAAGCATTCAGGTTTGAGCCAAGGAATTTGACCTAGTTCTATTCTCACTGTCCTCGTCCAGACATATACAAATTCGCTCTTCAGCACCGAATTCCAGTGTTATTGTTACTGATTGAATGTGTAGCTGATGAGAGGTATGTAGGGCTTTTGTAGGGCTGCTCCAAACTGAAGAGATGAAAATCATTTATGTCAGATTGCCTTTTAAGACAGTTGTTCTAAACAGGAACAATTGATGTTCTTGATAGGCTTTACTATTTTATTAAAATGTCTGTGGTAACTGCCAACGTTACCTACAAATTATTGGCATGCTTCAGGAAAATGAGCAAAAATGACTATATAAAAAGAATAACATATGCATCACTCAATGTCCCATCCCGCCTCGCACCCAGTGTTTCAGGGACAGGCTCCTGAATCACCACTGATCAGGCAGGGCTCAAAATGTACTTTTTTACTTGGTGGCACTGGTGGCACTTTTTAACTTTAAAAAGTTAGGAGCACCCACCGAAAATTAAGGCGCACCACAGCTAATATTTATATATATTAACAGATTTATTTTTTTTTAGAAACACCACCACCACTCGCACTTAAAGTGTGTGAATTCATTGGCGAACGCAGTGTGTACCTACAACCTCTGTCCCACAGGCTTTACAGTGCCTGTTTTCATAGTGGAGCCACTCGAAGTCTTTCAGCCACACTCTCTGAAAACTGTAACCCTCTTTTCCACTGGTAGTTCCACATTCACCACATGATCACCATCACCAACTCCAGGAGTTACATTATTTCTAACATCCTGCAGCTTACAAAAGAAATGTCTCAGTGTTCTTTTCATCTTCTCTCTTCAGCTCTTTACATTTTGTGCGTTAGTTAGGTCACTGTCACGTGATTGACGGCGAATATTAACCAATCTAAAGTCTGCATTAAAGTTAAGAATATAAAGATGAAGTTTAATAGGTTATGTAACGTCAGTATTTCTGTGGTATTTTAACAAAGTACAAAATATTAGGAGATAATTCCCGACCACACATGGCAGCCCCAGACCCCCTAAAAGTAAAAGTAAAAAAGTAAAAGTGTACATCTAAGATGATGACGTCATCATTGGGGGGAGGGGGGTAAAGGGCCTGATGACATTAGATGACATGGGGGGGGGTTTAAAAATTTGATGACATAATATATGGATGACCCCTTATTTTTGCTTGATGGTATTTTTTAACTGCGTATATATTTTTATATCCATTACTTTATTTGTGCAGGTCAACAACCACGTCCCTTTTGTGTTGAAAGTTCTTTGGTTTTTCCGATGGTAATGGATGACAAAGGGGATTTTATGTGTGTGTAAACACCTGGGCAAACGAAACATGGTGAAAGGCAGCAGAGTTCCTGGGGACTGAAAGTAAATGAAAAACAGTTTGTTTTTCAAGAATGACAAATTGTTTGCATTGACAGAAAATATTCCTTCGGGGTATCAATAATCATTTTTGATATATATGAAATTATTTTATATAATCAGTGTTGCTTATTTTTATGAAGGGTGCCAATAATTCTGTAGGGCCAGTTTATATACAAAAATATTAACGTTGCATTTTTAAATGGTAAATATTTACCAAAAGCAATAATGCAAAGTTGTCCAAAGTATTACCGTGACAAGTAAGTTGCATGTTTCATCCCTACCTCAGGTAAGAGTTGGTATTGGTAATCGAAATTGTGATAGTATGGGAAAGTTCTCGAGGCTTGAGGAAGATTGAAACTGAATATTGGGCCAGTTTTGCTGAGCACATATCCTCATTATTGTCCATGTCTGAATGATAATTGGACTTATTTCCCTCTGGTTAAAGTCCTGGGGTAAGTCTCAACCAGCTCCCTAGTTCAGTAGGTTGTGAATCAGTGTATCGTGTACACGAGTTTGGGCGCTGGTAAGGACCCTGGATCACTACACATTGGGACACTGATAACTGAATTTCTGGTCACATGACTACGTACTCGTGTTGTAAAATGTCATCAAAAATTTAAATCTTAAAAATATCAATTTTATATGTCATGAATTTGTTAGCTTAATCACTGTCATAATATGTCAAGCAGGATTGTAAGCAAGCTAGTGGATTTTCAAAAAAATCATGAAACACTTAAGTCGTTTGACTCGACGTCAAATGAAGTTTAAAAATCTCCAAGGTAAGTAATCATTTGAGAGCTACAACAATAACAAGCTACTTACATTTGTAGCCAGAAGTTGTCTGAGGGTTTGTTCCCTCTTTTTGTTCGAGCTGAGAAGCTTCAGAAAACATTACGTCATTTCCAGTAAAGGAACATAGTGAGCACTGGTGCTCCCTGGGTTTTGTGGTGCATTGTGGGATTTTTTTTAGGGAGTGATCATTCCAGTGCACTGGAAGGATTTTGCAATTGAGACAGGCCTTAAAATGGCCAACACCCTGATCAGTACCCTGACTGGGACATACCCGAGTAATCACTGCTGCTTATCATTGCCTCTGATTGGAATGAACTAGGAGCAGCCTGCTCTCATTACACGGCCCACACCTGGTCCAATCAAAGAGCATGATTTTTCTAGTGCCTTCTCTAATGCCTCTCTGTTTTTGCTGATGCTAGGATAAACATTGGTTTTAAAAATCTCTGCTTTACTTCAGCTACACAACAATAGAAAATTTGGATGGAAGATCAAAACGCATTTGTATTAGAATGGATAATGCTCGAGACACCCAGACACACCCAACTGTTTCTTTTCTCTCTCGCGCTCTCTCTCGCGCTCTCTCTCGCGCTCTCTCTCGCGCTCTCTCTCGCGCTCTATCAAAGCAGATACTCTGCTACAGAGGTGTGATTGGTGGATTATAGTTACAATGAAAAGACTCCACTATATGTTAGGTGAAGAGCAATCATTTTAAGCCATGTTTAATCCAGTCAGATAAACACCAGTCCTTGACATTTTAAGCGGTGGAGTCTGTCCAGTTAATGTTAGAAAAAGAAGAAAGGATTGTTTGGTACATTATGCAGAGATGAAAGTGTGTTATTCTCAGCCAGGTTCATGTGACAGAAATATGCTTGTTACTAGGTTATTGTGCTGGGTTATAATGTGGCTTTGGATAAACTATGTCTTTATTCATCATACCCATCAGACCCACTGTTCGCCTCACTGACTACGTTTACATGGACAGCAGTAATCTAATTATTGACCTTATTCTGATTAAGATAATAATGTGATTAAGGTGTGATAATGTGACATGAGTCACTGTTAGAATACTCCTGTCATGTTCCTGTTTTACATGTTATAGATCATAATTAGATTAAGAGCACACGTCATTACGTCACCGCACCATGCCGTCCGACATCCCTTCAGAATTTCACGCATCAACATACAGTTCGTCTTCGTTATGGTACCGTATACAGGTTTGGGTGTTTTAAAAAAATATATATACAGTGGTGTGAAAAAGTGTTTGCCCCCTTTCTCATTTCCTGTTCCTTTGCATGTTTGTCACACTTAAGTGTTTCAGAACATCAAACCAATTTAAACAATAGTCAAGGACAACACAAGTAAACACAAAATGCAATTTGTAAATGAAGGTGTTTATTGAAGGTGTGAAAAAATGATTGCCCCC